>JAQMYF010000015.1:13045886-13061548 GCA_030014195.1 Neosilurus mollespiculum
CTTTCATTTAGTGCAGGAGAAAACCACTATAGCAACCACTATTTATATATGTATGTGTTTGTATGTGTATATATATAGGGTCCGCCCAAAGCAAGAAGGTCTTGGGTTCAATTCCTGGGCCCGGGCATTTCTGTGTGGAGTTTATAGTGGTTTTCTCCTGCACTAAATGAAAGTGATCCTGATTATCATAGCAATTTCTTAAGCAAAAACACCTGGCTCTTAAAGCGAAAGGGAGATGACACTCTAATTACTCTGATTAGTTTATTACATCCATTATTATATTATAGACCAAATGCAACTCTTGCGCCTGATGCTGCAATAATTTTTTTCACAGTTAAAGTGGATGTGGACAAATATCCTTGTGCCCTGCAATTCAAACCACACACTCAAATCTTTAAAAAAGGGCCCATATCGGCTTGCTCACAAAAGTTCTCCCCAAGTTTGCATAGGCTTCCTTAAGGTACTCCAGTTTCCTTCCACAGTCAAAAGACATTCAGCTTAGGGTTACTGGCTCTAAATTGCCCTGGCTCAGATGTAGCCCTGCCTCTCATCCAAAATCGGTATGAATAATGGATGTATAAAAATAAATGACCTTCAGCCATAATCGGACGCAGAGAAAAATAACCTGAAGATGCTGCAGGAGTTTGCTGCGCCACAACTTCAGGCGAGGATTGACCTTGCTAACTTCTTTTTTCAACAAGACGGATCCCCTCCCCACTTTGCCGAGCTTTCCTGGACATCATATTTCCTGACCAATAGATCGTTCGAGGGGACTCCTGGAATGGGCTCCGCATTCCCCTGATCTCACACCTTGTGACTTTTTCTGTGGGGCTATATCAAAAGCAAGATGTATGCTACTAAGCCCCGTGACCTGTCACAGCTTGAGAAAAGACTCCGCATGACCTGCATCAAGGTCGGGGAAGTGATGCTGCAAAACATCGAAGAAGCCTGCATCCAAAGGTGGCTGAAGGCTGTTGAAAATGAAGACACTCATGTGGAGGTATACAGCTAGTCTTCAAGGCGTTGGAACGTGATAGCAAGCCTAGCAAGTAAAACTGCAACGACTCCTTTGTTGATATTAGAAACATGAATACAGTCAGTTTCTTATGTCATTTTTAGGAATTTATTAAAAGTGTTTAGTGACTTTTGGACACTCTGTGTATTTAAACAATATCTCACAATATACCATATTGTAGCACAATTTATCATAGGAAATGATATCATCACATTGCCCAGCCTTAATGTAGTGTTCATATCTGTTTATCTTCACATTTTGGGATATGCTTAATAGGCCTACTGTGATGGCCTGGCGAGCTGTCCAGGGTGTACTCTGCCCTCGCCCAGAGTCAGCTAAGATGGGCGGCAGCCTCCCTGCAACCCTAATTAGGAATAAGCGGTTCAGAAAATGAATGAATGATGAATGAATAATAGGCCTAATGTTGTATGACAGTGTAGAGCAGGAGAGAATTATATGCTAGTTTAACCTCACAGAAAACCAATCAGAAAACCAGTTCATAGGTAAGACTTCAACTGGGTTGTATGTGTTGGAAAAGAAACAAAAGCGCTTGACAATGCCCATGCATCAAATCAAATATTAATATACTGTTCATACTATTAAAACAAAGTGAGGTGGATATTAGCAATGTGCAATAAACGCAGCATCAATATAAGTAAAATTGCAAAATAGCTTTTATATAAGAAACAATAAAACACAGAGAAATGTTAGTTTAGATAGTAAGTGTATTACCTGTCTACCAGAGTCCCACAAATGAAGTTATGTTACATTATGATTCTTTTTTATGGGTTAAAATAAATGTTATTTTATTTTATTCAGTGTGTAGTTTTGTCAGATATTAATAATATAAACTGAATTGTGTATATAATAGGCACTGCAGTGTTTCCCTTAGATAATGATATATGTGTCTAATATTTGATAAAACACCTACAGTTAATAATGGTAGCATTGGTTAAAGTGCATGAATATAGACTAACAAAAAGCGACTTGTGAACATCTCTAGATGATACTGGGGGGGAAATTATGAGGTTTTTTTTCCAGAAAAAAAACAGCAGAGTTGGAGGGTAAATTAAATTTTCGACTACTCAGACAAGGTAGGATAAAGAGAAGTGGAAAAAGAATGTCACATGAGAAAGAAAGACTTCTAAAAAAGTAAAGAGGGTTATGTATGGAATGGGAGAAGGAAGGAAAGTTGAAAAAAAGAGATACTTAGAGTACAGAGAGAGAGAAAGAGAATAGGAAGGTGTTCAGCAGCCGGAGAAGAAGGCAGAACTTTTTAATGGGCTGAAAAACCGCAGCCCAGTTCTTGAGAGAAACTGACCTGATCTGTACACACCATACCGACTCCTGAGAGAGGATATAATGCTCTTACCCAGCATCCTCTCCTCTATTCACAGCTTATATTTACAGACCACATCAGAGGAGAGTAGGAGACAGAGCGGGAAGGAGGAGGACAAAGAAAGCTATATTTGGAGTCCTTAGGGTTTGCCGTAAGTAAGACAGTAGCAAGTATCTGTGTGAAAGAGGTGAGACAGCTGTCACTGCCAACAGCAGCACCAACCAACAAGGTGAGAGAAGGGAAAGGCATGATGGGTAAAAGTGGCAGGGAAAGTGTGGACTGCTTTCTTTTACCTCGTCAACTGCAGACTGACTCACACAAATATTCTCACACATTACAGTCATGTCAAATAGCGAACGAGAAAATTATCACAAAACAAATTATCCCCAAAATACACATTCATCAGACAATCATCCTGTGGATAATTAGCACAAAGGAAAGTGTTGAACACATTATCACCACTTACAAACATGTCCCAGGTTATTCCTTTGCGCTGTCAGAAATAATTTGCACTATTTTAGATTTTAATAATATTGTAGCAGGGGGCATGGCCAAACTGGCAGAAGTGATCCAGGGCATGAGTCAGAAGGGTAATATCTGGTGAAATCGCTCGCAATCTCAACAAAAAGTGGCATGAGGAAGCTACAACATATGCAGAGAGAAAGATGGCAGCAATACATCTATTAGTTTATACTATGACCTGTTCAGTCCTTCAGTCCAACATTTCTAAAGGAGAGCAAAAGCTGAAAAACACCACTTATTATCAGGTTTAAAAGAAAACCAGCAGCAGGCACTCACTCAATTTAAATCATTATTAATTCCTGGTCAGTCTTGTGAAAAAAAGAGATCTTTATTGTCAACTGTTGCATGAACAATGATAATCAGTTTAGCAGCTCTCTGTTTAGCAGCAATTATAAAAAAGTACACAAAAGACAACTAAGGTAACTACACTAAGCTATACATGTGCATATGCGTACATACACATACCTATATGTACACATATAGACACATATTCATACATATATCCTGTATATGCAAACACATATACATTTATCCACATAGTCACACATTTAGAGACATACACAGAAGGGTGTATAATACATAGAATACACCCTAGATGGAGCACCAGTCACCCACAAGGCACCATACACAGGAAGCTGGAGAACCAGACCTTACCCCAAGCTCAGGATCAAAGCCTTGGAGAATGGCAACACAAGCCCCCCATAACCCCCCACCCCCCGTAGCATACAAACAACAATAAACACCACCCCATTACATCTAAATAATTATCTTAAAATACATACTTAATTAACTTGTTCAAACACTGAATTTGTTTTTGGCAACAAATGACCCATGCCAAGTCATAAATGAGGCAGACCAAAATGCTTTCTTAAATTATAAAATTAAAAAGTTTGCCAAATTGCATTCTAATATACAACTAAGTTTCTTATTCACATTCTCATTCTCCCCAGAACAAATACATTATGTGGTCACCATAAGGTCTGTGGACACCTAACCATCACTCCAATTGTGAAGGATAGTCTTTATAGTCTTTGTTTGCTGTAACATGATGTTTCTTTACTGAAACTAAGAAGCCCAAACATGTTCCAGCATGACAATGCCCCTGTTCACAAAGTAAGGTACATGAAGAACTTCATTGGCCTGCACAGAGCCGTAACCTCAACACCACTGAACCCATCTGGAATGGACTGGGATGCCAAATGCACACCAGGCCTTCTCACTCAACATCACTGTCTGACCTCACCAATGCACTTGGGTGAATGAGCACAAATCCCAACAGCTAAGCATAGCAGAGGAAAACCTTTCCAGAACAATGGAAGTTATAATAATAGCTATGGGGGAAATCGGGAATGGGATGTTCAAATAGCACATATTGATGCAATATACACTTTATGTGGACACCTGATCATTCTTCCTATATGTACTTCTTCCAAAAACACAGAGCTGGTACCCCCTTTGCTGCTAAAACAACCTCATCCCTTCTGGGAAAGCTTTCCATCAGATGGCTGTGGGGATTTGCGCTCATTCAGCCACAAGAGCATTAGTGAGGTCAAGCACTGACTTCTTGTTAGAAGATCTGGCGTACATAATACATTCTGCGTCATTCTAAAGGTGTTCACTGAGGTTCAGATTAGTGCTCAGGCCACACAAGTTCTTCCACATCAACCTTGGTAAACTCGGTCTTCACTGACCTCACTTTGTGCACTGTCATGATGAAACAAGGTTCTCTAATATTCCTATGCTGCTGGTCTGCAGGTTAGAATTGCTATAATTCTGAAACTGAATGCAAGTAAATCGGAGTTGTGCTAGCTCAAATATCCACTGGTATAAACATACACAGATTTATTTTTATGTCAGTCAGTGTTTATCTAATCATTTATTAAAGTACATACTACACGACATATCCATAACACGATCTGATTGGTTTGCCACCTCAAGAAAATAAACATTAGTATACGCTTCACGGGAAAGCCGCGGTCTGATTGGTTCACTACCTGTGTGTTAATAAACAATTATGCACCGAAGGCGAGGTGAATGCCTTGAGGGTCTCGAACATTAAGTGACATCCACCAAGCTTGGGGTGAAAAATATTTTTAGTACATATTACATAGGAACATATCAAAGAAGCAAACTAAAATGAGATTTGTATAGATTTCTTTTATTTATTTATTTATTTTTAATCATGACAGGTTAGCTTGAGCTTACGGACAACCAGGTGTCTCTTTATCTCTCTTCACAGTGTCTCTTGAAGTCTTTAAGAGTTTTATTATATACAAAATCAATTTTATGCATCAATTATGTATCATCATTATGTATCAATTTCAGGTGAGTAGTGCACTTTGAGCAGGCCAATAGTTCTGTAGCTCTGAAGCTAATGGCGTCTGTTCGAGTGTGTTTACCCTACTCAATCAAACAGGAAAGTAACCCATGCTCCTTAAAGGTGTTTTAGGATATACTTTGGGAAACAAGACAATAACAAGCTAAAACAAGATTTATATAACTTATTTTTCCATTTTAATGCGTGAAGTGATTACACCGCTTGCTCCAAATGACCGTGAAAATGACTGAGTTTCAATTCAACAGTTGTAGTTTGCTTTTCTGACCTTCCTTTGTAGTATATACCAAAACAACTATTCGCCTCAAGCTTGGTGGATGTCCACCTCTCCTTTCGCAAGTAATTATTAGGTATCACATATATGTACTTATGTTTAACAGTTAAAAGACTAAACAGAAATTGATTTAGTATTTGTGTATTGGATGGGCCTTTAAATCAATTATTCAAAAAGTAAAGAAAAACATAACGGAACATTTAGCATTATATCAGTAACAAGAAAACACTTTAACACTTCATGAAGCTTACTCCAACTACTGGACCTGCTTACATTTTAAAATCCAATCTAGAGTGGGATTATTGTTGGTGTGTGTTGATAAAATCTGGCCACAAACACTTACTGAACAGCTTTATGATAGTGAGTGTGAAGGTCTGGACTGTGATACAGACTGAATGCTCTTTTTAAAATTGACTTTGACCCCTGATACACTGGCAATGGAGTGCACTCTTCATATGGAGCAGTGTGTGGATCTTCCCTCACACTTATTATCTGCAGACTGCAGTCCCATCAACAGGGTGAGACAGAGTCAGAGAGACAAGGCTTGATATATGGATATACAAAAAGACAGGCAACACATACAGGGACTGGAGTTCAGTACTGAATCTGAATTATATTTAAATAAAAGGACCCCCCACCCCACCACCACCACCACCACCAATCCCCAAAAAACTCTTCTTTGTGGGAACCAACCAAATGTCCCCAAAATTCCAAAGCTGCTCGATATTCCCATCCTTCTGGGGACCTTTGGTCCCCACCAAGGTATAAAAACATGCCCACACACATCCAAACACACACAGTGTCAGGCTGTCAGAGCTTGTTTTAGTGGTATGTAGCTTTGAATGTGACTCTACTAAGTGCCAGGCAGGATCTGTAAAAGAGGCAATAAATCAACACAGGAGAACAGCGCACCTCAATATGCACACAGGCAAATGTCCCCAGGCGAGGCACACACATATACACACACACAGCATCTGAGATTGGATAGAGCAGGCCAATATGCTGAGCCAATCAAATAGAATCCAGATACACAGAACACCATTTTATTTTGTGCACACAGTTATGAATGAGTGACAAATCTACACTAAAATATGGTAACCCATAAGACTCCATTTTATGCACATACGTCATGGAGAGCAGAAGCCTTTATCAGGAGCCTCCTAATGCAACATATCAAACAGGATGAAAGCATTTCATACCACATGCAGAACATGGTCAATCAAAGCAGCAGAGACAGTGCCAGAGAGAGTGACGAGTCTTTCATGGGAGAGCTAATGAAGTTATGTAATGATGCCGAAAAAAGATGAGAGGGACAGACAACAGGGAAATAGGAGATTCCTTGAAAAACAAGAAGCATGGCCATGGAAAATTAAACATGAAAAAAAAAAGACAAAAACGTAAAGAAAAATAAAATTTAATTTAAAAAACGTGTAAAACAGAATGTTAGAGTAAGCACTCTTTTATTCTTCCATATGTTTCAGTTTTTAAAACAGCTGTACTAGAGAACACATCCTCATTTCTTTTCTTTTTTATTTATTTTTACCAGTTTGGTTCATGGGAGCTAGTATCAATGGGCTGGCAGAGCTAAGCAACACATCTGTTTCAAAGGTAAAAGAAAAATCAATATCAGGTTTCATTCTGGACAAACACATCATCAGTGTACCGAGTGTAACAGCACTGAGTGTAACCACACCAATCGCAGTGAAATAAAAGTAAGAATGTGGGTTAACTGCTACAAGACCATGTTGTAGGTTCATGTGGCCAAGCAGCAACAGTCAAGACACATGATAACATAGAGAGACACGTCCCATATTTTTGAGCTTGAATGTTCTAATATGAGCGAATACACAAATATTTGCTGATGGCAAGATTGATGTTGCTGAACAGTGTAGTAAAATTCAGTGCCATCCTCCAAACCTGGGGTGAATAATTGTTTTAGTATATACTACAGGGGAACATATGCAAAAAAGCACACTAATACAAGACTGCTGTGATTAATTTTTGAGCTCTGCACTCACATAAACAGATACATAAAACAAGTGTAACAGTCTCTTTAACTCTAAGAGTTTTTAAGAGTTAACATTTTGGTTAACAGTACAACAGTAACATCTGTCACAGCAGGGTTTTTTTTTAGCTCTACACTTTATTTTTGTTTATTTTTATAGCTTATACAGAAGCAGAAGCATAAGTCTATTTGAGATTATTTAACAATTCAATACAGTTTGAGGCATGCTATGGTTTACACAATGCTGATCTGGCAGCAGTAGTTTTACTTAATTGTTAAAGACATTAAATTCATAGCTTCAAAGCAAAACCCAACCGGTAAATATCTATTGTCTGATGGATTCAGTTTGGGGTAAGAAACTAATTGTGTACATTTTATTTTCAGTCCAATGAGTGCTTTAAGGCAGGACCCATCAGTTAGGTTTGACAGGGGTCCACATTTTCACAGAGCAAACCCTGTGTTTACATATTTACTCAAGCATGATTAAAAAGTAATCCACATTAAAATTGCACGAAAATGACTTCTTTTTGAAAAACTGCAGTGCAACACATTTTAGCCAAAACATGGACAGAAACAGCTATTGTGTTTAAAGCTGAAGTATCAACCTCAGAATACTCTTTCACTTGACGATATTTTTTTTTTTCAGTCAAATAGCTAACAACAGCATTTCTGACTGCTCACATGATGATGATTTCACTTTGTAGACTTACCTGTCGGTCACTACCTCTCACATACTTGAATGTTATGATATGCATTATACAGTATATTTTAGTAGGGATTAATGCTAGGATTGTATTTCATACTCTATTGTGAAGCTCCTTCACAAACCCTACATGATATACTGGGGAAATGTGCTGGGGGTCACCACTTAATGAAACTGGATGCTCAGGCAAGACTTTTTTCAATCTGTCAATATTAAGTCTCTGAAATGTAAGAAAGTAGGTTCTTGAAATATATTTTGTACTCAGTGAGCCTGTCCCCTTCCTCACACATGCACAAAAGTCTTCTTCTAAGTTCCTAGAACCTAGCTCATCCAGTTTACCTAGAGTTAGCATGCCAAACATGTAACATTAGCATGGGCCATCACGGCATCACACTCAAGCACACTCAGACATTCAACCGCTTAACAGCCAAGTTATAGTACTATAAACATGCACAATTTAACTAATACTGAGTTCTGAGTATGGTCATGGATTCCTTCGCTGTCCTGTTTATTGTAGTGAAAAAAATGGTTGGATTCATTCTGCAAGATTCTTGAATAGACAAAGTTTTTCTAAGATCACAGATGTGTCTGAAGGTTCCATCTCAATATAATTTTTTGAATGAGGGGAACTGAGAGCCTGTCTAGTCCACTCCCAAAGAACAGCTACTGAAAGGTTCATACTCTATGACAAAAAATGCAGGGACACACAGTTCAACGCAGCTTGCTACATATAGGGCTGCGTAGCTGCAGACTGGTCAGGGTGTCCATGCCAGCCTCTGCCCAACACCGAAAGCACCTACAATGGGTATGTTAGCATCAGAGCTGAATACTAGTGCAACAGAAATAGGTGATCTGGTCTATTAATCTCCCTTTTCTTTTGCATCATGTGAACCATGGCTGCATGCGCTTCAGGTTACTTCAGGATCGCTTTATACACCAAATGTACAGAGTACGCAGGAAGTAGTAAAAACAGTGAAAAGAAATCTGAAAGGTCAAATTAGATCAACAAAAAGAATGACAACAATAGATTGAACAATGGCAACTATAAATAGAATAAAGATAACAATGAATATAAGAGAGAGATGGGTTTAACAGTATGGATGATAGCACAGTTTATTGTGGCATTAACGAAGGATCGTTAGGAATAGTTTTGTCCTCATGCTGATTGAGCGGAAGCTACGGCCAGAGGAGAGCTGACTAAAGAGGAAGTGGGCCAAGTGGGATGGATCAGAAACAACTTTGCTGGCTCACTTCCTGGCTTTTAATTGCATAGGACACTCATAGGCACCTACTCCTGGCCTGTAAGCCTCCTGGCTGTTTGCACAATGGGTTGCAACCTCTTTTATTGCAGCAGTAGATGATGTATACCATGGGTCCCACCTCTGCTTGAAGTAGCAATGGCACCAGGATGCACTCTGGGGAAAAGGGAAGGCCAAAGAGACAGTGGCCATTATTCTACTGGGAAACCTTGAGTCATGGAAATGATCTGGTATAACAAAGAGTTCAAGGTGTTGACTTGGGCTCCACATTCTCCACATCTTAATCTGATTAAGCATCTGTGGGATGCATGGACGCACAAATCAATTCGTGGAGGGTCCATATTTAAATTCACAGAAGTAAAGAATCTGTTGCTAAGATCTTGGTGTCAATTACTGGATCAGAGGTCTTGTGGAGTCAACACCACAACAAGTCAAAAGTGCTTCGGTTGCACAACAGGGACCTACACAATATTAGGTGGTTTTAAGCAATAAACTACAAATTAAACATATGTGCGTGTATTGCTTGTTTGTCTGCTTTCTGTTGGGTCTTGCAGAGAATGCAACATTCTCATTATTAGATACTGCAGTTGTTACAGAAGAGGAAGAGGATGATCCTACTTTTAACTGATGCAATGAGCTCAAGGTGGCAGCCATAAGACTCATAATTACATTAGTTTTGAGCAGTAAACACAATCACGAATTCTCCCTCGGTCTATTATAAAGCAATGCAATCCTGCTTCATGTGGTTCTAGTGCTTTAAAGTCCTCTTACCCCCTGACTCTGCCCACATACATCAGTGCTATTGTGTTTGCAGGATCACACTGCACAGACGGTCTGAATCCTGAAAGCAGAGCCTGAGCACTTACGATCATTTAATAGTTCTTCACAGCACTCAGGCATTTTCACGAGTGAAGTATCTCTGTGAATATAGAGTTTGTTAAACGACAACTCATTTAGATATGAATTTCACATTTTAGTTCTATACATATCCCTTTTATAAATATAAAGTGTTTTTTCTCTGCATGTACAGTAGTGTGAGTGAAGATTACACTCCACCACTTTTGTCTAAAAGGGCTCCTAATAAAAAGAAGTAAAAAATTACTTCTCTATAATATTTTTTGGTGAAAATGAACATTGTTATTGTAGGCAGTGGAAACAAAAAATCATTCCGACAAGTATATTGAGGTAAAAATATGGCTAATAAACAAAAACACTGAAAAGTTGAAAGGTGTCGCAAATGTTATTTTTTTGACTTTTGCATAGCATGAATGAACTTAAAAACATGTGGAATGGTTCAGCGAATACACACTTGTTTCATGTAAACAGAAGTGCATACGTTTTGTATTAGTGCCTAGTTTTATTTTAGTCAGAAGTTCACTAATTTATATCTGATTTTTGATTTAATATTTGAATACTGTTAATATTGCCATTTACTTGCCTTATATGAACTGACCAATTCACGCCCTATTCTTGCGTTATCGCGCGCTTGCGAGAGTGAAACCATCTTTTCAAACAAGCTAATGCAAACTATCAAACAGATTTTAGCAGTCAAAACCACCTGTTAATGAAAATATACATTTGTTCGTGTGTAACAATAGAGTTTGGAAGGCTTGACTTTCATTTCACTTTAACTTTAATACGACCTTAAATACAAACGAGTGCAATTTAGGTTCTACTAAAAAAGCTAATTTTTTTTGCAATAATGTTAAATACTTGTTGTTTAGTATATGCCCAGTGAAACTGTTCAGGTAAAACAGCAGCTAATTATGCTAAGCTAGAGTTAGATTTCTTGTGCTTAAGGGGAATTTCAGTAGAGTAATATGTGTTACACAGCATCTTCAATTTCAGTTAAACTCTATTCAAATCCCTTTCTCAGATTACAAGCTCTATTTACAAGTGGTAATGTTTCAACTTCCATATACCAGCATTATACAAAACCAGTCTGTAGTAAACTGATTGGGTGCAGAAGGCTGTGTTGCACTACAGCCCTGATAAATCACTAGTAATTACTATTTAGACGGAATACATTTAAGGCAATGTATCAAAGAACATCCAAACTGTTTGTAAGATACTGCTCAGGATATCAGATCTCTTTAAATTACAGAGATGGCAATGTCTACTTGTTTTGCATATTGCCTCCATACCAAAAATTGTCAATGAAAACATGGCACCAATTAGAGGACAGAAAACTCACAATAGAATTAGGGCTGAAAAGTTGTGCCTTATTTGAATTTGGGGTTAATGAGAAACAGATGGTCTACAACTGGTGCCTTTATACCCAAGAACTAAAAAAAACTACATTCTGACAGGATATGACATATGGCATGTCAGACTGTATGAGTTTTTATTATTATTATTATTATTATTATTATTATTATTATTATTATTATTAGGTTTGATATGTTTATAGTATCCAATAAAGTTAGTGACATATCTGTTTTGGTTGGGACCAAAATGAGATCCTCTGGTAATTACTGCACTACCACATCTTCTCATGTAAATGTAATCCTGTCCGAATAGTTCTTTAATCCCACAATCATTCAGTCATAACACATGAAGCATTCATAGAGCTACGCAAACAGATGGCTCCTCTGCAAATATCACATCTATTTGCAGAGAGAATTCATCTCAAATACTAAACATTTAACCAGAATCAAATACACCTTTGATGCTTGAGAAAAAATTCTTTACAAAAAGTTCCTGACTCCCAGTTTTCTATTTGTCCAATGCAGTGACCCCAGAGTTTTTCTGAGTTGATTTTAAAAGTGAGAATAATACATGGTCTTTTTTGCCTTTGTGCTGAACAAGAGTGTACTGAAGACTTGGTAGACTTTGTGCGATCACGCCATCATGTTGTAAAATTACACCAGCCAGCTTACATTGCAAGGCAACATGGGTAATTTCTCAGCAAATTACCCTGCTGGCTTTTACAGGCAGGAAAGCGTGGCAACTGTAATGTTCTTGGAAATATCGCCGTGCGCTTCTATAGCTGGCAGCTACACTAAAATGAACCCTGCTGTAATTGATGAATATATTAAAATGACCTGTACGCAGAACACCATTAAGCCCAGCAAACCTGCTGCCACACACGAATGCACATATCACAGACTGCAATGCAGTCTGAAAACATTAATTGTGAATCAAGACTTCGCTCGTCAGATTTAAAATTGTCCGTTGAAGCCCGAAAAAAGTCCTGATAAGCATGCGGCCCTTTTCTTTTGGTCAAAGAGAAGGAAATATACACTTACTCAAATACACACATACACAAACATGCTGGGGGACAAGAGGCCTACAAATTTCATTCTCTGTGTACCAGTGTGCAGGTCTATGCATTTAAATGTGAACGTGCAAACAGTAGACATGGAGAAGAAGTAAGACAGCAGGCATTTTTTTCTTCTTGTATCATAAAGCTATTAACTTGCTATCAGCTTTGCTGCAGCAGCCGCACTCGCCTGTGATATATAGACACACTTCCCTTGCAGCTACAGCTCGGTGCTTATCACACACCTTATCTCTACAGACAGTTAGTTAAGAGCAGAATGTAGCCACAGATTATTCAGCTTTGTGAGATGTGGAGCTCAGGTGTGAATCCTGCCCAGGGTCATCATCACTAAGTTTCAAGCAAGGCCTATAACCACACGGCCAGACTGCAGGCTTTAGAACCCCACCGCACTTCATAAAGGTGATAAGAGATTAGGCCTTGACCTCTACAGAAAGTTTGCCACAGACGCCATAACCAATTTTAGAGTGCTTAGAAAAAGTTAAATTGATCTGATCATATGAGCTGATGTAATTTCATATAGTCAAATATTAAGCAATGTACCTGTGCACAAAGTTCCTAAAGTTCCTAAATAGATTCCTAACATCATGGTTTGCCAAAGCTGAAGAAAGAAAAAAGAAGTAAAGTGGCCTGCACAGAGCCTTGACCCCTGAACTGGAACACCAACTGCATTCCATGCCTTTTTGACTGACATTTGTGTATAAACTCACTAATTCTCTTCTGGCTCAGTGGGAAAAACCCAACAGCAATGTTCCAAAATCCTGTAGAAGTTCTTCCCAGAAGGGTGCTCAGCAACAGTAGCAGTATAGCAACAAAGAGGGCAAAGACCAACTCAATATTAATGGTTATGGTTTTGGAGCAACCAATCAACCCTGCTCTGGATAAAGGGGAATTTGAAGGTAAAGGTAAAGTCTGTTGTACTTTTACACCCAAGACTACTGGCTCATCAGGCCGGGGCTTATCCCCGGTTTCCTTAGCATGAAGCAACTAGAACACCTCCTGGATGGGCCGCAGTCTTGCTCATTAGGGATGTAAAGGATTTATCGTAAAAATGTTTCAAATCCTCTGCTTAAAATTTTTTTAACCAAATTTTATTTTCTAAGACATTTTATCCTTTATCAGGTTCACAGGGAGACTTTACCTTAAAATATCCCAGCTGACTCCAGGTGAAAGGAAGGGTACTCCCTGAACAGCTCACCAGATGATTGCAGGGCCGACACACACACACACACACACACACACAAAACTATTCACACTCACATTCACACCTAGCAAACAAAAATATCCAATTAGCCTAACTTGCATGTCTTTGGACTGTGGGAGGAAACCAGAGTACCCAGAGGAAACCCACACATGCACAGGGAGAACATGCAAACTCCACACAGAAACACTCCAGCCAGGCAGGGGGCTGAACCATAACCCAGGACCTTCTTGATGTGAGGGGGAAATGCTAAACAGTATGCCACCAAGGCACTAATATGCCATTAAGTAAAGCTGCTTTGTGGCAATGTTAATTGTAAAAAGTGCTGTATAAATAAAATACAATTGAAATTGAATTGGATTGTATTTTCAATTCACCTTTGCTGATCTATGATTACAATAATTCAGCTATTACCTATCAGCTATTCAGCTACAGTAACAGGGTTTAAATAATGCTGAAAAAGAATCAATTCAATAACCCATCCTTTGATAGTTAAAAATAGGTAACAGACAGTAACTCAAGCTTAGATTTGAAACTGAGACTGCCCAAGCAATAACAATACAATTAGACATGTCTGGAAATTTGGGTAATTCGATGAGTATAAAATAACAATAAAAAACTTGTGCAGGCCCTTATTCTCAGAAGGAAAGCTCAGATCACACATGCAAAAAAAAAAAAATGCATGGAATAATGCCTACATTTGTATGAGTCATGAATCTGTCATACAACAAAATCAAGTGGAAATTTGGGTTGATAAATCAACTTCAGCTACATGACCTCAAACTTGTGCCTGCAATTCTCCCATACATCATATACAGTACAATCAAATGTGTATACAAAGATTTATAGACAATCAATAAAATTAAAGCAGGCTAATCAAATCTGGGTGAGATCTGAAGAATGAAGTAAGGAGAGGAAAATAA
The DNA here is from genome assembly GCA_030014195.1 of Neosilurus mollespiculum. NCBI lineage: Eukaryota > Metazoa > Chordata > Actinopteri > Siluriformes > Plotosidae > Neosilurus > Neosilurus mollespiculum. The sequence continues at coordinate 13,060,743 of JAQMYF010000015.1, forward strand.
TTTTCAGTTAGTAGGTGCTTTAGTCCAAGGTTGCTGCAAATAAAGACAGTTATAAAAATGTCCTCTCTTTTATAAAGCTATTTAAGGCCATGATCCAGAATAAAACTAAAATATTTTCCAAGCTTTTATGCAGGTATTTAGGTGAACTCTGTGTATAAGTAGCTTTTTATTTATTTTACAACTGGATAAGATTTAATATACCTATCAGTAGTTCAAGGAAGGAAAATGTTGGCAGAAATTAATTAAACACTGAAAAGCAGACAAAAATGATAATTTAAAATTTTGTATGCTTTAGTGTTGCTGTGTAGTGACTTCAGTGAAGATATCGGAGTGTCTTTGAGTAGCCCAGGTGCATGGTATACCTTACCAAGACACGAAATCCAGGTGAGAGCTTTATGATACTTCCTTTATACAAGTATACACACGTACGTCTTTTACAAAATGAAAGGACTACACATGTTTCCTATACTACGGTATAAGGTTCGAGATTATTTGCATTTTTTTCATTATTTCCTTAACTGTGTAACTTTGTAAAATACAAAACATTAACAAACCATGAAAGAATACAATAAACATGAATAAATACATCCTCATTGCTGATTGGTTGCAGTGTGTGTCAATCTGAGACTTCTCAGAAACTGAAGATGATGTGGATGTTTACTGTAAAAGGAAATGTGAGACTAAAGCAATCTGCTGATGCATTAGTTCATGCTTATTTTATACATGCATGTATATATATATATATATATACACACACACACACACACACACACACACACACATATATATATATACACACACACACA
>JAQMYF010000015.1:13081296-13097727 GCA_030014195.1 Neosilurus mollespiculum
TATATGTGTGTGTGTGTGTGTGTGTGTGTGAGAGAGAGAGAGAGAGAGAGAGAGAGAGAGCACTCGCTCCCAAATTCATAATGCATGAAAAACAAAAGTGCAAAGATAGGCTTCCCGAAGGTGTTAAATAGAGTTAAGGTCAGGCGTCTGTGTAGGTAAGGCTTTGTGCAGAGTTCTTCGTTAACAACCTTGGCAAACCATGTGTTCATGGATCTCACCTTAAGTTTAGGGGTGCTGTCATGCTGGAACAGGTTTAAGCCTTTTTAAGTTCCAGTGAAGGGAAATCAAAAAGGTAAAGCATGCAAAGACATCCTGGACAATCTACTGCATCTATATTCCCATTCCACACCACTGGGTGGATTGGGGCATTTCTGTAGTTTCTAGTAGTAGTAGTTACATTCAGGCATTTGCTAAACCGCTCAATCCTGTTGGGTCACGGGGAGACTGAAGCCTATCTCAGCCAAAACCGGGCGAGGGCTGGGTACACCCTAAATAGCTCTCAAGAACACCGCAGGGCCAGCATACACAACCATTCACACTTACATTCACACGTAAGAGCAGTTAGACTAATGTGCATCTCTTTGGACTGTAAGAATAAACCAGAGTACCTGGAGGAAACCCATGCAAGCACGGGAAGAACATGCAAAATACACACAGGAATGCCCCAGCCCAGGACTCGAGCCCAGGACCTTCTTGCTGTGAGGCAGGTGTACTAATCACTACGCCAATGTGTCACCCCTTTTGGTCATGTAGCGTATGTAAAATGTTTAGTCAAGGTCACAATGGCAGTGTTGAGAGTAAGAAATGGAAATTATACTTTAAAATGTAGCGGTAATCACCCTGCTTCTGCACTGGTTTTTGCAAGCAGCCTTGAAATAAATCACCTTTTAATGAAGTAAATATTTAAGATTCCGTTTACACACAATACATTAAATAAAAATCAGACGACCGACAGACTAAATCTCAAAGCAGTCTGTCAAACAAGACTGTCTGCTGGACCTTTTGAACAGTACTTCCATGCTTGGATATGGGGAAGAAAGAAAACCTTCTCCGGCTGACATATACAGTACGTAAAGTCATGTATGCCCTTGTACCTCCAACAGAAGCAGCAGCCATCCGCCGTTTCCGGAAACCAAAGTGTGTCTGATTTGTTATGGTTTGACAGGGAAGGGGTTAAAGAAATAAGCGGCCGCACTAACAGCCACCTAACAAATGGCAAGCATGTTATATGGACCATGAAATGAACACTCAGGCTATGTGAATGCAGGAGGCCTTTCAGCACCACGGTCAGCAACAATGAGCCTGTAACACCTCACTGCCTGAGCAATGGTATTCACGAGACAGACACAGAGGCTGTGCAGGCAATGCTTAGATTCGAAAGAAAGAATATAAGAGGAGAAATGGCTCCATCATACCCAGCTTCAAATCGAATAACATGTTGTTGATAAAACAGTGATTGAGCCACGACGTCCAAACGTAACTGAAATGGATACATGGTGGACATTATTGACTTAAAATGAGAGCTCCAGTTCAGAAGATAATAAATCTAGATTACTTATGGCATAATGCTTTTGATAGAGTTAAAAACATAAAAACAAGCTTTCAAAACCATCTCGGAGACACATATTTGTCTTTTCAAAAGGACAATCATTATGTTATTATATTTATTTATTTATTTTTCAGAATAATATTGAAGTAAAATGGCTTGGACTTTCACTAACCCACACACAGATGACTTGGGGCACAATACAGCATATATACTACCCGGTCCAAAATAAAAAGTTGACCACAGGGGTCAAGATGCTCCTGCCTAAAGAACCATTTCATAATATTCCAATTTAGAACAAGAATAGCAAGTTTGAAAGCCCCGGCTTCAGCGCGCAGCAAGTAAATGTCCAGAAACCTAATATACAGTTTTGCCTCTGTGACCTTGAAACGTAGGTCAAGGTCACTCACACACAAACTCATCCTGGAACACATTGTAGTGAGTCAGTATACCAAGTCTGAAAGCCCCAGCTTCGGCGTACAGCAAGTAATTGTCTGGAAACTAAAGTGTAACGGACAGACAGACAGACGGACGGAACCCATTCCTATAGCTCCCGAGCATTTTGTGGGCAGGAGATAAAAAAGTTGCACACCCACATATTTTGTTGGACCGCCTTTAGCCTTCATTACAGCGCATAATATCCATGGCATTGTTGCTTCAGTTGGTCAGTTCGGGGCTCAGTAGAATTATGTAGCAATACAATGAAGTCACCTGATGACCTGAATGTACTGAGTCACCAGGTTTATCCCATCAATTGACTTTCTCCTCTCCGATGGCACGGATATGTGGAAATTGGAGCTCAAGCAGTGAAAGAGTGGTTCAGGGAGCATGAGGAGTCATTTAAACATAAACTGGCACCACAGAGTCCTGACCATAACCCTTAAATTCTTTAGGGTGTGCTGGAGAAGACTTTATGGAGTGGTTCAACTTTTCTTTTATCAAATAAAGAAAAATAAACCCAACTCTGGATTTAAATAAATGTTGCAATGTCGTTTAAGTTTGTTGAAATCATGGTGATTATGTGCTGTAATCAAGGCTAAAGATGATACAACAAAATATTAGTGTGAGACTTTTTTTTTCTTTTTTGGCCAAGCCATGTATGTGGCAGCACAAAAATACTGATCCCAAAGAAAAGCTCACCACAACAGAAATCGACACAACATTATTCACTGCTTTCCCTCATAATTAACATCCTCAAACCAAAATGCCAAGCAGGCCATACTTTAATTGTATGGGTTCACTATTTATTCACAAATACATACAATTTGAGTGCTATGTTTTGGAAATAAAATTGTATCTTTCTGAGAAACATCATTTTGTTTAATAAAGGTTTAGAATCAAAACATAAAATGGAAAAAAATGGACTCAATCTTTTACCTTTTACCAAACCAATTGTAGAGCACAATGCAAGTAAAAGATAAGTCTAAAAAATACAATATGCTCAGTTTTATTGAGTATTACTATTATAAGATAGAGGGGCCGGAGGTGTAGGTGTTAGGGTGCTGGGCTCATGGTCGAGAGGTTGCCCAGTTAGACTCCCACCATGCTAAGACCCCTGGGCAAGGTCTTGGGTGTAAATAACCCAACAAGCCTACCTTTATAAGATAAGATTATAAGAATTATAGCAAATAAAAGATGATTAAACCTACATTTTCTCTCATTTTAATCTTAAAATAATCCTTTTTTTAATAGTGTTTCATGATTCTTCATATATATATATATATATATATATATATATATATATATATATATTTTTTTTTTTATTAATTTTTTTTAAATGGAAACAATATAAAATTAGAATATTTTAAGCATGCTCTACTTAGCTCTACACATGCACACAGGATAAATCTAATGTAGACAATTCACCAGTTATCATAGTTTTTAAAGATGAAAGGAAAATAGAAGCCCAGAGGAGACCCAAATGGGAATATGGAGAAGTTCCAGACAGGCATTAAACTGAGCTTGAGACAGAAGTGGAGACTACTGATCAGATATGTAAGGTATGATATTATAAAACTTCACCCAGGTCTCGTGGAGAGAGCGCAAAATGTCAAGGAAAAAGTATAGGACATTTGCAAGTACTGGAAAATCAACAGTGACAGTGGCATAAAGAGATTAATTCCAGCTGTGGATGAGGAAAATCTTTAACAGTAAATAAGCCATTTAAATCACAGCATGCAGGTACGACCTCACAGCAGACCGGTATTTCGAAATAAGAAACTACATGTACACTACGAGCCCCGAAGGCATATCCACTCAAGCTTAAGCTCAACTTAACTCGGTTTGCTATGCAAAACATCTGGAATGGGAACAGTGGATATATACACACAAGAAATAACAAGGTGACCTACAGTTATTTATTCATAAAAATTATTTACCACTTCTGTCCATGGCACATGTACCCATAACATTTTCATTTTTTCATTAGAATCACTTTTAAATAGTAAAGTAAATAAGGCTTTTAAAACATTTAATAGATTTTTTTAAATAACGAAAATACATTTTTCTTTTCTTCCACCTGATTGCACTCTGTCAGGGTTCTTGCAGGTCCTGAAATCCTGGAATTTTAAAACAATGTTTTCCAGGCCTGAAAAGTCATGGATATTTTCATTAGCTCATGGAAAGTCAGGAATATGATTATTTTTGCTAATGCAGTACAATTTTGCATGTGTATTTTTTTTATGAATACATAACAATAGCCTAAATAAGCCTAATCAGCGATGAAAACTATTTTGATAGTCATGGAAAGTCATGGAACTTTGCTGTAAAGTAAACAGTCAGAACCCTACCCATCTACCTGCCTGCTCGACCCGTTAGCTGAATAATGAGTCTGAGACTAGCCATAGTGTTGTTAGCGCTGTTAGGAATAGCAAATATGTAGAGATACTGAGTCGTATCCTGCACATCCCAGCTGTCTCTGTGCGAAGGCAGGGTACACCCTGAACAGTTCTCCAGATCATCAACACCAGCAGCCAACACAGACACACAACCATTCACACCTAGCGAGAATATCCAATTAGCCTAATGTGCATGTCTTTGGACAGTGGGAGGAAACCAAAGCACCCACCATAACAACCTGCACACAAGTATGTATATTTAAGTAAGAAGCAGCTCACTTAATATTTACCATGAGATCAAACCAAACAAATTCATGGATTATTTTAGAATTACTTTATATATACCTTTATTTTTAAGTGCTTGGTGTGAAGTGTTCAAGATGTTTTAGGCTGTTTATGGAACATGTTGTAGAAGGCATTGACTATAACAAAGTGTAGAAATTCGTGACTTCTTTCAAAAAATAAAACATAAAAATGAAAATAAAGAAATGTCTCCTCACAAAAAACCTTATCACATCAATCATTATACAGTTTTCTTTGCTAAACACCACCACATTTTTAAATCTATTTTTTATAAGATAACATTGTGTATCTTTTAGGGTCAAGTCCCTGCCTATGAGGTGTTACTATAGAAACTGTAAAGTGAATTATCATAGTAATATGTTATGTTACCATCAGAACTAATGTCTGTGCAATGCGGTTATAAAAATTAATGCACACCTTCTCACCAATCAGATTCAAGAATTCAACTGCACAGTGGTGTAAAACAGTTAGCTATGGACCATTAGTTTGATTGGACAAGAGGTGTTCCAGGATGGAGATACTTAGTATGACAGTACATGTCTATTTCACTGTTCATATCTCTACAACTTTCTTTGTTTACTACATCGTTTTTTTTTTATTCCAGTAATGGTTTATTATATAGAAACGGTTACTATAGTTACTACGGGCTGTCAGTCAGTCTGTGCCTTGCATGGCAACACACAACACTCTATCAAGCCCTGGCTTTGGGTTCTATATTTTGTAAAAAAGAGGAAAATATTTGTTCAATATTGCATAAAAGCAATAACACAATTGTAACAGTGTTCATTCCGACAATAAGTATTCGTAGACAAGCTTTTATTTCATGACATGGACAAAACTTTGGCAACAACGTCTGTTTATCAATTTGCATTCTTGTTTATACTTTTGTTCTTGCCGACTTGTGAAACATCATCAGTCACAGCCCAAGTACTGTTCTAATTTAAACTAAGCATCTAACCAATTACAGTCCAAAGACCCTGATGTATTCTTGCTCCTTCCTTTTTACTGAGGATGCATCAGGAGGTGACTTCAGGGGACTGTCAGGTCCCATTCTTTAGCAGCGTATGTACTCAAGAATTAGTTAATTTTTTTTATTTTACACATCACTGGATTCAGAAGAATCAGTAGAACCACCTCCGCTCATCTCTTTTCCCTCCATTAAACCTATTCAGATAAATTTCTCATCACATCTTACTCACTAACATATCACCATAAACCATCCAAGACTCAAACTTGCTCTTCAGACCAACAAGTCCCAGTGTTCACCTAAACAGCTGACTCATTTGTAAATGACACTTAACTTCTCAGCAGTGTATTAAATTCAAAGCTGAATTTGAATTCTGTTTTAGGAATCAACTCTTTTTAAGATCCTTACGCAACCATATTAGGAGGAAAAAAATGGCTGTGGAAAGAAATAAGTGTAACTGTACATTGTTTTGTTGTTGTTGTTGTGTTTTAATGAATAAACTAATTGCCCATTTGTATTTAATGCTTTTAAATGCTGCATTGTTTTATTAACCAAAGTAATTTACACCCATGTAAACAACATGGGATGTTATAAGATTGCTATTTCTAGACTGCCTTTCCTCTCATTGTATTGCCTGTATTTATTTGTATTGGATTATTCTGTCTATGGGAAATGAATGGGAAGAACACGAACACTGGGGTACTATAAAAGCTTTGGATGTGGCCATTTCATATACAGTATACTGCATTGACCTCCAGAAGTTTCACTACCTTTCCTCATCAACTTCTCATTGAAAAATGCAGAAGTGTGAAAAAGTCTATTAGGCACAGGATATTCTCTATAATCAAAACCACTGATCTGGTGTGTAAGTGCAATATATATATAACTTATTAACCAAAAGTGATGTCAGTACAGGGAAATTCTAGACCAAAGCTTTGCTATACTGACCAAGAAATAGCAAAGTATCAATAGCAAATGCATCAAGACTGAGGTCTGAAATTTCTTTGTACTGATCGAACTAACAAGTTACTAACAAGTAATGAAGTAACAAGCTATTTATTATATAGTAGTTTTGTAATAATAAAGGAAGAAATGTGTTCATTTGAAACGAGTCTGAGCTCACTGAGCCAAAACAATGCTTGAAATAAAACTTTTGGGATTTATTTCACCAAGAGCAGGCTGGATGTGATCCTTTTTTTTAATTATATAGTGGGGGGAAAAAAGACAATCTTTATTCGAAGTTTGTGCTTTGGTCGATGGCTGGCAGGCTGAGAAAAAAGTTATTGACCGGTCTGCATGGGGAAATTTCGGAAGCCAATCAGATTGCACTTACTATCAGCTATGATTTGGCTGTAGTCATGAGGTTATGCTACAGACTGTGAATTGAACTCTTGCTCTTGAGATCTTACTTAAATCTAATCCAGGGTTTGTATCAATATTTCATAGAAACAAAAAATGGTTTTAAAACATGTTCTTGTACCAGAGTTGTAATACGCCTCCCCCTGCCTATTTTTTGAGAAAAGTATCTCATAAGACATGGCTACCACAACATTCAGTGAAAAACTGAAGGGGAAAACGGTGTCAGTATAATGAGTATATAATTAAAAACTGCATTTCATCAAACTCCTGAATGAGTAAAAACTTCTTTGTGGTCCTCTGTGTGACTGTGCAAATCCAGTATATAAAACCATTCTTAATTACCCATTTGTCACAGGAGAGACGTTTAGTCACCGCTTGACGTGTGTTAATGGCACTCTCTCTGCACAATGATTAATTCAGCCTAAGCTCTATCCCAAGTCCTCATACAAACTTCAAAACTGCTCCCTACACATCTTTCCCTAAATACCCCACCAACCCCCCAAAAGCCCCTGAAACACACTCACACTCACACGCACACACGCACGCACGCAAGCACACACACACACAAAATATTCCTGCCTCTCCAGCTAAGCATTTATTCAACACTGTTTTCAGCAGCTGTCCCTCTAGACTCTAAACAGTTTGACAACACTCAAAGACTGTCATGTATCAACACTGGTCTAATGAAGCAGAGGTATTTCCACTAGGTGAATTTAATTAAAGATATTTATGTCTGACTCAGTGTAGTGTAGTGTACACACAGTCATTCGTCAGGAATATATAAGAGAATTCCTTAAGGCATTGCTTTATGCACATCATATTTAACAATCATGTCCAGTAATCTGTAAAACAATAAGGCTGTTTTAGGATTTAATTCAATCAGAGAACACACTTAGGGTTTATTCATATGATGATGAATTGAATGACACAAAAAACAAATGAAGTAATAACCATGAAAAAATATTTAACACTTATTCCCCAGGCATGAATCAAACACACACAAATAGCCTAATAGGTTATCGGCATATCCAATGAGAGTGAGGGAGATAACTGTTTTATTCCAGTCACACTCACTGGGTTGTGAGAAACAAAGCAGTTTTATTATTATGATCAAATTTTTGACAATTAAAATAAAATGTTTTCATCATCAAATACTTTAATTGTGTTGCTGTTTTGTGGAACAAGTCTATAATGAACAAACAATATGGCTGGCCAATCGGTTAGCTGAAAAAGGAGTCTTGCCACACTTCCGCTTACCACATGCTGTTTACAATGGACTCTCCACGGCCACCAGCATCAGGCAAAGCTCAGGACTAGAGCCCCATTCCTCTCAGCAGGCTGATAAAGTCGTATTTGGTGAAAAAAAAAAATTCTATTGGGAAAAAATATGTTCTTATTATGAAATACTTTAATCCCAAACTTTGTTGCCTTTGTAGTATTAGCCAAAGTGAACAGAAGAGCATGAGCATTAGCAATTCATGCTATTGATGATCTTAGAATGAGTCAAGACAGCTTCAGGTAGGGTTTTTTTGTTATTGTTTTTGTTTTTGTAGTGACATACCCCCTAATGGGATATGTGGTAATATCCTGGTAGCAGATTAGCCAAGATCAGAATGCGCGACTGCTTGTATCTATTACTATATAAGCATTATTATTATAATAATTGTTATCATCATTATTATAAAATAATTCCTGATAGTCCTCCTTTCTGAGAATTCCCAGAAGACATGCTTCCAGTCAAAGCTGCAAAAGCAGCCACTTAATCCAGAATCTTCAATTCCAGTGTGAACAATGAAGGAGATCACAAAAGGTTATTAGTGTTTACTTGAGAATCCTGTTATTCTGTCATGTTCCTGCACATTCAGGTGAATGTTTACTGAAATCTGGGTTTTAATTTGCAGCTGCGCTGTGTAATAAGCTCTTAATCAGGGTCCTTCAGGTGTTTTCTAACCAGGTTACATCTGGCAGATCATCAGCCTGCAGCTCCACATGCTCTCTGCTGTGTTTTGCTGATCGAATTCCCAACCAGTCTCCTGATGACAGCATCATTTGTTTTGCACAGAGTGCTGAAAAGCAGGTTTGTTTGCCACGGTGCAATGAAAAACTATCTGTTCTAAAGTAGCGTTAGAACCACACTTTAAATCTTCATTCACTGTCTTATTTAGAGCCAGGGATTCTCTGACTAGTGTGTCGTTAATCTGTTTTAAAAATGGATGTAGAAATGTATACACACAATAATTATGACTAAATTACTTCACCTTTACATAACCAACTGGAGCAAACTCAGCAGCTTGATTTTTTCCAGGTATTTATATTTCCTGTTGAGCTCAGAGTTCTAATGAGAAGTTTTTGTTTCAGGTGAGGAGTTTAAGAGGAGATGTGGGTTTATTTCCTCCCCAAAGAGAGCAAAGCTTCTACATCCATAAGACAAACACCAGATGTTTACTGACAGCAAACAGTCTCTCGTTCCTGAGCCCAGGGTACCTCAGACACCGCCTGGAGAGCAGGAGATTGGAGGGGGGTTGGGGGTGGAGGAGATTCGCCTGACTTCATTGTACACTGTGACTGGGAAAGACATTTTCTTCACACCTTTCATTAAATAAGTGAACTTCTAAAATAATACAACTACCACAATACACCAAAAAAAAAAAGAACTATTTTCTGATTCATAGTGTTTCTTCTTTCAGAAAGGCTTTATTACAGTGCTGTCATAAATGATTCACGCAACGCTCTGGGTGTCATTCAGGTTTTTCCACACCGATAAACATGTCTCTGTTCCAAAAGCAAAACTGGATATTTGCTTCCATTGTTATGTCAACCATAAACAGCTCAGTGAAATACGTGACAGATGAATTAACTATTGAATTAACTTGTGCATATTAATCAGAATAAAGCACCAACGTTAAGATGACACGTTATATTGAATTTCAATTTACATAATGTCTGTATATATAGTTCCTTTCATACGTGCTAAACATGTACAACAGATCCCTTCATTTGAATTCAGTATGTTTGTTAGAAACTGTTCATGTTAAAAGCAGGTACCAGACCTAAGTTTATATATGATTCATGGTGGATAGCTAGGAATTATCAGTGGCTTTTGTACTGCTCTCCCTCTAGTTCTAGCTCTCTCAGGGTCAGACGGTGGCTCAGATCATGATCTGACCCACCACATCATGAGTAATTGAAGATTTCTTTGACATTTTTCTTCTTTGTCACCGTACTGTACCAGCAGCCTTGAGCACCATAACACACACTGTCACGTCCTGGCTCTGATTTATGGATCGGCGCAATTCGGAGTGCCGCCGACCCCCAGGTGCTGCTGCAAGATAGCATCTGGCATGGACCAACGCCCATCATGGGAGGCATCATTTTTGCTTTCCGTGCTCACTCTCACACCCTGAGGGTGAGTATGACTGGGTGCAGTTGTGTTTTTTGTGTGTGTGTGTGTTTGTGTGTGTGTGTGTGTGTGTGTGTTTGTGTGTGTGTGTGTGTGTGTGTGAGAGAGAGAGAGAGAGAGAGAGAGAGAGAGAGAGAGATACATCATATGCCAGCACATTAAGGAAAAACCTTTTCACGATTGCCAGCACTATATAACAGGCTGGCCAAAATAAATGAAGCTACATCAATAAATTCACTTGAAGGGTGAAATTTCCAGCTGAAACAAATTCCAGCATTATGACTTGCACGCCTGATACCTACTGATCTCATAAGCTGTCCGTGAAGGGCTCCCTCAATTTCCCTCACTTCCTTTCAATAACTGCTTTAGCCTGATGATGGTCACGGTGGAACCGGAGCCTCTCTTAGTAATGCTGATACAAGGCAAGACAATTCACCCTAAATTAAATGCTTGTCAATGTGAAAGCACCCACCCATGCTCTCTCTTCTAGTTATTGAACAGATGGAAGAAACCAAAGAACCCTGAGGAAACTCATGTGGCCGTGGGCAGAACATGCGCAGAAAACTGCATGGACAGTAAACAGCTCAGGATTGAATTGAAGACTCTGGAGCTGTGAGGCAACACTTCCTCTTACTGCTAAAATTAAAAATTAAAAAGTCTTTTTACAAAGTTTTTACACAAACAAATCAACAAAAAATAACCAGGAATGTAGACGTTATGTTAAACTATAGCAAACCTCCTGCTACACTGTTTGTATCTGGTTTCACCCAAATCAGGATGGAGTTCCCTTTTCTGTCTGATACCTTTTAAAGTTTCTTCCTCGTGTCATCTGAGGGAGTTTTTTCCTTCCCACCATCGTCACACGCTTGATTATTCGGAATGTATAAGATTTAGTGAGATATGTTTGAAATCCCAAGTTTAAATTCAAGGTCCTGGGTTGGAGTCCCGGGCTCGGCTGCGTTTGAGTGGAGTTTGCATGTTCTCCATGTTCTCCTTGAGCTTCCTCCAAAGACTCGGTTTCTCCCACTGTTCAAACACATGCACATTAAACTAATTGGCTGTTCCAAATTGCCCCTAGTATGAACGGTTGGGTGTGTGTTTGGCCCTGCAAAGGTATGGCGAGCTGGGTCTACCCCGCCCTCGCCCAGTGCCAAAGGAGATAATAGAATTATTATACCCTAATAGAATTAAGCTGTTAAGCGGCAAATGAGTAAGGGAGAGAATTCCTTACCAAATTTGTTTTATTGTGTAAATCTGCTTTTCAACAATGTCAACTGTAAACATTGCTATACAAATACATTTGAACTCAATTGAATTTCTCCAACAAATCTTTTCCAGCATCCAGCAAACATGCAGCACAGTTTGGCTAAATATACTCAGCTCCTCTTTTCAGGTAACTCTTAAATTATGTAAAGATATAAGGGGAAAATTAAAAAGCTAGGTTTCTATTCACATTATTATTATTTATATAAGAAAGCAACACAAAGAAAAGATAAGATGGCCCACCAATGTTCTAAAGAAATATATGCATCGGTTAGCATCACGCAATGCTGTCTAGAATTAATAATCAAATATTATATCCAAAAATGGCATTATTGTTGAAACAGCCATAGAAATTTTGCATGCTGGATGGTTTCTTGCTTGCATCGGTCAAGTTGTCAACAGCGGCTGTTAAAAACAACCATATTGGCTTTATTTAGCCACATTAGCCATGAACACAGATTGACAGCATTTTTCTGCACTGCCCCCACATCAAATAATACACAGCAAATGGTATTCAATACAGCCTCATACCCATGAAATTGGGAGCTACAAAAACAATTTTGAAGTAATAAGTGGGAGCCGCTGAATGGAATGGAAATGCAAATGCAGCTCCGGTCTTGAGTACATGTATAAGACCGAGACAGCAAGCGCTTGGCTTTATCCATATTATCCACAATCAGTGCATTATGAGTGTCATGCAAAAACACAACATGTTTGCATTTTGTAATTTGTGCCTTTTCATAACTTCAATAAGGAGCAAGAGCAGGCACAGTTAATGGGGAGCGAACACTCAGAAGGTGCAAGCATAACAGACAATGAGGTAATCTAAATAAGCACATCTTTTATGACAAATGAACAGACCTTGTCTAACACTGGGCTGTGGTAGGCATTTTCCAATAAAATTCAAGGTGTGTACAATCATAACATGACAAAATATGACGCATGGGTAATTTAACAGCAAAATAATGAAGTTGTCAGTATTTTATTACAAAGCCATTCAATGAAGTCTAGAACCATATTTTTAAGGTACAATATCATACTATGGTTCAAATATCTTGCTCACAAGTGATGGCAGAAGAAGCAAGAGATAGACAGTCACAATCAGTGCTGCATCAGCAGTAATGAGGGCGCTGCACCGGTCCGTTATAGTAAAGAGGGAACTGAGCCGTAAGGCAAAGCTTTCGATTAACCAGCCTATCTACATTCCAACCCTCACCTACGGTTAGAGGATACAAGCAGATACAAGCAGCTGAAATGAGTTTCCTTCAGAGGGTTTCTTGGCTCAGCCTTAGATATAGGGTGAGGAGATCAGACATCTGGGGAACTCGGGGTAGAGCCACTGCTCCTCCAAATCGAAAGGAGTCAGTTGAGGAGGTTGGGGCGTCTGAATTAAAAGCCTCCTAGCTGCCTCCCTTTAGAGATGTTCTGGGCACGTCCAACTGGAAGAAGGCCCTGGGGTAGACCCAGAACTTGCTGGAGGATTATATATCCCATCTGGCCTGGGAATGCCTTGGGTTCCCCCAGGAGGAGCTGGAGAGTGTCAGTGGGAAGGGGGATGTCTAGGGCTTTCTCCTAAACCTGTTGCCTTCGTGCCCCGACCTTGGATAAGCAGAGGAAAATGGATGGATGGATGGATGGATGGATGGATGGATGGATGGAATATATGGAACATTATGCTATGGCTCTGTGCTGTCTGTCGACTACAGAATATGCAACAGTGCATGCAACTAAGCCTGTATTGGAATTTTAAACTCAAAGCACCTGTGGATTAACTCATCGTTGCTTGGTTTAGTTCCATGCAGCTTTGAGTACTGCTTAAGAATTAAATCCAAGTCTGTGGACAGCAAATAACAGTTCACTCCAACAGCTGTGCCATCTCCCCACCAAGCGCCAGCCAACTCTGCCACCCCCCATTGTAAATAAACACAGGAAAAACATCAAGAGAACAATTTGGAGAGTAATTAGAGCAGATGAACAAACGGCAGCAAGCATGGGAGGGGGCCGTGTAGCTGATTAAACCAAGCACCCATACAGAAACAACAGCACTATCAAAGCATTGGCCTGCACTGTTCTGCAGCTCCTCAACACTTAATAAAACACCACACACACAGATTACCAGCACGATAAAATCCTGATGGAAACTGGATACACTGATCACATTGAGAAATATATAGTACAATAGGAACAGTGCAATTTGATTGGTTCTCTGGGAATTGAAAATGATTATCAGATGGATAATGCATAAATTAAAAAGACAGGCACTCACAGTTTGTTACGATCACTTTAAGCGGTCGGCAACATCAATGGTGCACTTTAAAAATAGAAAAATATACCATTAAAATCTCATTTTAGTCTACGTTTCTTGTGTTTCTGCATTGTACATACTAAACGTTTAACTGGTGTAAAAATATGTTGTCATGAAGCACGGTTAGCATTTGTACGTGTAGTGTATACTAAACCTCTGAATGAGTTTAAAAGGACACTGTTAGCTACATAGCACTTATGCTCGCTAGTGGAGTACTCACAGCTCACCTGACCTGTCTCTGTCATGGTTAAAATACGTAAAACATAAACTAGAAAATATTGATTTAGCTTGCTTTTAAAGTTCCTGTGTAGAATATACACATAAACATATACAGAAACAATGACTGGTGGAGCAAACACACGCGTTCACTGATCTCTCGTGTGTTATGGGCACTCGGACACACGCATGCTCTGTCTAACTTAAAGACGTAGAAGATGAACTTCTAATTATGTAATTAGATCCCAGTGTTAAACATATTGGAAAGTTCCTGTCTATGTAAATGTAATCGGGTCTATCATAATAATACTTTACTTTAGTACAATTTCTGTAAGCTCTGAAATGTCTAGTAATAATAGTATGAACACTGTATAGCTCACGCGAAAGGTAATAACTTACTAGCACCGAGAACGCACTCGTGGACTGCAGACAGACAAACACACCCACAATTTCCCGCGGAACGAAAATCGGCGCGTCACAGTACCTTCCGCGTAGCTCACGCGAAAGGTAATTATGCACCTCAGGCTCAATGAATGTTGCTGAATTGAATAGTCCCCTTGACGTGGTTTGTCTCAGGGACTATTCAGTAATTATTATCTCATTAATATGGTGCCTGCCATGGTGTGGGATGTATTAGGCAGAAAGTGAACAGCCAGTTCTCAAAGTTGATGTGTTGGAAGCAAGAAAAATGAGCATAGGGACATGACTGACTTTCACAAGGGCCACATTGTAATTACTATATGACTATGTCTACTCATGCCCAAAATGGCAGATCAAAATATGTGGTCCAAGGTAGGACAACCAGTGATCTGGCAAGAGTGTCATGGGTGCCCAAGGCTCATTAATGCACATGAGGTGCATAGGCTAGTACGTCTGATCTCAAAGGGCCAGTATAACACAAACTGCTGAAACTGTTAATGCTGGCCATGATACAAAGGTGTCACAACATACAGTGCATTGCAGCTTTTTGCAAGTGGGACTGCCCAGCCACAAATTAGTCAAGTGGTGTTAATGGTACGGATAATCAGTGCAGGTATATACAGCAAATAAAGCTTTGCTACTCAGATTTATGATATAAAGCAAACGACAGGTTACAGCAGAGATAAAATGTGATGGAGAACAAAGACCTCCTGAATAAACCATCCAAACAAACTATCTTTCAAGTACCTGAATCTAAATATACTATAAATTCTGGGCTGATACAGATGCTGAGATTTAAACCTGAACACAATAGATAAATATCAGCTATTATTATCAGTAAATGACATCTTATATGCTAATGGGCCAGTATCAGTAAACAAGATCTATATCTATATTCAGCTAATATATCTGTGCATCCCTCTGTAAAGCTGATATGTAAAACCCAGTAAATGTATAGGTGGCATGGTGCTACACGGGTTAGCGCTGTCACCTCATAGCAATCAAACCTGCACCTCAAGCCTGCCAGTCGACTGGGTCCTTTCTGTGTCTTGTTTTTGCATGTTTTCCTCGTGCCTGTGTGGAATTTTTTGGATACTCTGGTTTCCTCCCAGAGTCCAAAGACATTTGAATGAGATCAACTACCCAAAATTGCCCACATGTGTGAATATCAGTGTGAATGGTTGCTCGTCTTTGTGTTGGCTCTGCAACAGATTGGCAGCCATCCCAGAGTGCACGCTACCTTTTGCCTAAAGTCAGCTGGGATTGGCTCCAGCTTCCTCCATGACCCTGACAGATAAACAGTATAGATATTGGATGGATGGGTGTAAATTTTGAATGTAAAAATCTTTCACTTTCAATGGCTGTTATCTCCATAAAGTAATTTGCCTACATGTGCCGGGTTTTGCAAGCTTGGGTCACACATAGACTTTTATGAATCTCCCAGCTCAAAGTGTATGCAAGCATGAAAACACCATTTGATTATACAGTTGTTTCACTTGAAACAGGCAGAG
Source organism: Neosilurus mollespiculum (assembly GCA_030014195.1). Classification (NCBI taxonomy): domain Eukaryota; kingdom Metazoa; phylum Chordata; class Actinopteri; order Siluriformes; family Plotosidae; genus Neosilurus; species Neosilurus mollespiculum. The sequence continues at coordinate 13,097,424 of JAQMYF010000015.1, forward strand.
GCATCATTGTCAAGGTTTAAACATGTGGACAAAAAACACAAAAAATCTAGTTTTAGGTTTTTTTTCTTGTGTTTTTAAGTAGTGTATACTAAAACTTTACAAAAGTTTAAAAAGATGCCATTAGCTACACAGTGCTTATCCTCTGTGCATGATGTTCTCCTTATGTGCCTCTGTAATGGTCAAAATATTTCAAAAATAACCTATAAAAAAATCTAAAAAAAATTTATTTTTCTTTTTATGTTGCCGTGTAGTATATACTAAAACAATTATAACTGGTAGATAGATAGATAGATAGATAGATAGA
>JAQMYF010000015.1:13098167-13112687 GCA_030014195.1 Neosilurus mollespiculum
AGATAGATAGATAGATAGATAGATAGATAGATAGATAGATAGATAGATAGATAGATAGATAGATAGATAGATATCAGGCTGTGGAAGTTGCTGAATTGAATACCCTCTAGACTATTTAGCAACATCCACCCCACTTTGTTAATCATATTCTGCAAAATGTTCAGGCTGACAGCAGAACAAGTACCTGCTGACACACAGTGCTCGTTCTTTATGATTCATCAAAAGTGTTTCTCTCACTCCTGTACTCTCTTCCACTCCATCTACCAATGGGACTTAAGGATACAACCTGATCCCAGAATCTGAGGTAAGATGATATTTTAATCTAAGTATATAGATGTGGTAAATGTGAGAAAGGGAGAGATGATGACAGAAGGTAATTATAAAGATTTGCAGTGAGAAGTAAATTCAGCACCACCATTTTTTTTAAAGCTGACATTCGGAAACACTTTGGGTATTATAAGGTAGATGATAAAAAAAAGAGCTAGATAAAACCCTTGCAATTTGCTGATAAAGACCTTATAATCCAAGATTAAATATTAGAAATCACAGCAGGCATTTCTCCCAGAGAAAGCTAAGCAGCATTAGAAGGCTGTTGGGGATAACCAGAGAGCTCTTGAACTTCCACCTGTACGAAAGCTGGCACCGGCCTCAAACCAACATATATTGCTAAGTATCTGGTAAAACCAAGGCTTTTGTTTAGTTCTATGTACAGTATCCAATACTGGCCCCTCTTCACAGACAGCCATACCAATGCTGTACACCAACACAACAGCTCAAGTAAGAGAAATGCATCAAAAATAGTTTTATAATCAAATGGTTGCCCCGGAATCATGAATTGAATCATGAGATAAATAGGGATACCCGCCCGTAATAAATGGTCTAAATCCACATGATGTCAGGCTGCAGCAGTCACAGTGGCATGAAGATATAATCTGAAGCTTTGATACCGGTAGGTGAAGTTGTAAATGCCACCACCGGTGCGTGTTCACAGCAGGTGTATAAAGCTCGCTGCATGGAGTCCAGATGCACATGTCATACTGTATGCATGAGCAGGATTCATTTTGGCCACTCGTGCAGCTTTCTGTAGATGTTTGTAAAAAGAAAAATCCTACAACAGGCTGGCGAGATCATCCTACATCAGCCACATTAGCCACTTTTACAGCTGCCCTGTAAATGGGCCTAGCATATCATATGGCTGCAATCTGCTTCATTTCAACAGAGCACTCAGCTTGTGTGGCTACATTAGCACTTGCTGTGAAAAAAAAAAAAAAACTGGAATCAGCTGCTTTAATTCTGAGTAAATAAAGCAGAATTATTGATTTAGTCAGAGATGGATGTATATGATATACTGTCATGAGAAAAAGTAATTATTTGAAATCCTCTGAATTTTGTTTGAGTAAGTCATTAGTCTTCTTGACCAACAACACTCACAGCATATTGCGTTTCCATATCACTGGTGTCGTCCTAATCAGGGGTGATAAAAACTGCAAAATGAAAATCCTGAAAAACTTTGTTGCTCTTCAGTTCAAGAGATGAGTGTCAAAGGCATCTAATACAGTATCTAAGATTAACTCATTTGATTAAGAGAATAAAAGGCATTTTTTAATACCCAGCTGGGATTAGGTGTGAATAAGTCATTATGATCCACACTCCATACCAGTAGGTGGCAGTGATGCACTAAAAAGCCACTTGCCAACCACCAAAAAACAACAAAGAAGAAAAAGAAGACCAAGTGGAAGAACAAGAGGGAGACCTCGGCCAGTGTCAAGAAAAAAAGTGCGCAATTATTAGAGGTAGTTTTACTAGTTTTTTAGTTTTCTGGGACCTTAAAAACGTAATTTTTTATCACTCCTGTATTAAGTGAATTTTTCGAGCAAATTCCAAAAGAATGAACCTTTTGGTTCATGCTTTATTCTTGTTCTTGAAATGGATTAGTCTTAAAGGGTACACTGCAGATAAGAGTACTCAGAGAGCACAAACCTCCGCCCCTTGGTTTGCCTGCTTTAATGCCACACTTCAAAAAAAGCATCCTATCTCACTATGTTAAAGAATCCTTTTAAAAATTCCGGGATCTAGAATTTGATCTGGATAAAAGTCATCTCCAATCTCCAAAGCCCCAACTTTGGCAGAAATTTCAAGAAACTGCACATCGCTTTTTGCGTAATCCTGCTGACAATCACACAAACAAATCCTGCTAACAATGGAGGTAATAACTTTTCTCCTTCTTAGTAGATGCAGCAGGAAATATTGTAAAGACAGAAACCAGGATGAAAGCTAAATTACAGGTAAAGTCCCCAATCTCCCTCAGCAAAGCCCGACCTTCAGATGTGGCACAGCTGTTCCTTTTACTTTCACTGGCAGTGAAAATCCCTTTGTACCAGGGGACTCCAGGGAGATATAGAGAGACACTAAAAGCCAAGCATATACAGGCACAAGAAGAGGGGAAAACATCAGCTGCCAGAAGGTACACAGGACAAGTAATGGAGGAGACAGGAACAGAAATTAGTTAATTTGTTTTATTTATTTTGCTCCATTTATTTTTCTTCAGTTATTTGCTAATAAACACAACTATATCTCTCTCTCCCTCTTTCTGTGTGTGTGTGTGTGTGTGTGTGTGTGTGTGTGTGTGTGTGTGTGTGTGTGTATCATACCCTATCTTAGAATCATAACCCACCTCTGGGCACACACGCCCTCCTGTTAATCTAACTGATCTCCGCCACACACTAGAGGACTGCAAGCTCTGGCAGCCCAACCCTGATCATATCCATGTCTATTCTGAAGTCCACCAGAGGGCTTAAATGTTACTGCACACAGTAATTGTGTATGAGTGTGTGTGTGTGTGTGTGTGTACTCACACCAGCCACACTGATAAAAGGCCATTATGCAGGTTTGAAGAGGCGGTCTCAGAGGCTGGGTTGTGCCAAAGAGCTGATATTACACAGCACATCTCTAGCAGACTTCCCAGAACTCAGCGCCAAGAGCAAACCTGACACGCCCATTCCTGGAACCATCTCTCTGACTTCTACACATACTTGCTCACATATGTACACACACACATAAACAAACCCTAATACTCTGTCTCTTGTTCTCTCTCCAACCCAACACACACACAAACATATACAGGCTCTCATGAACCCTAGCCGACACCAGTACAAAAAAATCAATATGCATCTCATCCATTACAGCAATCATGGACAGGCCGGGGAATTTTCACTGATCTCCTCCCGTTTTACAGCTACAAAACACCCATTCTTTATATGACACACTCACATCAGCTAAAAGCAAGCTTTGACTTCTTATTCGGAAACAGAAAATGGCTAAAAGGAACTTTAAGACTTCCATTGGAAATATCATCAAAGCCTAAATCAATTTCTACCTAAAAGAGAACTGGATGTGTGTGTGTGTGTGTGTGTGTGTGTGTGTGTGTGTGTGTGTGTGATCTGAGTAACTGAATATATACTTGTTGCAATGCTATCATCACTGATATTTTATATAGCAATAAGTACACATCTCATACACAAAATACTTACAGAAATCAGTTTATTGCTTTTCTTTGAAATAGGATTACTGTTTCAAAAGGCATACACAACCCATAATATGTCCAACTTTACATTTATTCTCCATCATTTGAGTATCGGCATTATACTGTAGCAGGTTCAGCACCTGAGCCTGCAGTGCTGCCAAATGAAGACCAAGAGCTAAATGCAGACATTTTATAGCCTTAAATAGAGCTCCCCACTGAGATACAGTATGTGTAACAGCTCTCTCCTTTACACACACACACACACACATACACACACACCTGGATTGCACAGAACTGCTTGTGGGATACAGAACATTGTTGCATTGATGGTACATGTGCACTAATTGAACTTGTGACATAACCATATTGTTACTGTTATTATTATTATTATTATTACTTTTATTATAAGATTAAACAGATTATATGATCTAAACACATAAAAATATTGATAGGAATAGGTGGTTCAAGGGTTGGGCAATATAGCTGAGAAAAATATCACAATTCATGTATTTTATAATTATCAATATTAATAATTACTGATTATTATTATTAGGACAGCACGGTGGCATACTGGTTAGCACGTCTACTGCATAAAGCAAGAAGGTCCTGGGTTCAAGTCCTGGGTTCAGGTGTTTCTGTGTGGAGTTCACATGTTCTCTCTGTTCTTGGGTGGGTTTCATCCAGGTACTCCAGTTTCTTCCCACAGTCCAAAAAAACATGTACATTAGGCTAACTGTTTCAAATTGCTCTTGGGTGTGAGTGCATATGGTTGTGTGTGCATGTTGGCCCTGCAATGGTCTGGAGAGCTGTTCAGAGTGTACCCCGCCTTCACCTAGTTTTGGCTGAGATAGGCTCCAGCATCTTCACAACCCTAATAGGACTAAACGGTTCAGCAACTGAGTGAGTGAGTGATAATTATTAAAGACTTGTTCTTAGTAATAAGCAGGATAAAAAGGTTTAATTTAACCACTATATTTTGACTGTAAACACCTTACTTGAATAGTGCGGGTGGGATTTTAATTTGGTGACTCATTTTAGCAAATAAGTTTGTAGAGCCAGAATGTTCTGTGAGCGATAAAAAAATAATAATGTACTTTAACAGTAAAAGGAAATGTGCTGTGCTGGAATGATTGGCCAAATAGCCCACCACATGAACAGAGTTTACATTACTGTGCATGTTATTGTCAACATTTTCATGACATCATGGAGTGTGTGTGCACAGGCATTGCATATATCATATTAATAACAGGTTTTTTTTGTTAACCTAAACTATTTAAATGATTATTAAAAAGACATTAAGAGTCTGTTTACTTTCAGTCAATCTACTTATGCGTCTTGATACAGTAAATGAAATAAAAGTACATATTCACAACCCCTTTGTTATCACTTTAAATTAAATAAGCCATTAACCAATGAGCCCCAGAAGAACCTGGAGATCGCAGGTTCGAATTTGATGCCGCAGCCACAACTGGGAGTCCACCCCACCCGCCCCTCATCGCTTACAGCAGTCACCAGCTGATCATGGGTATCTCTGAGCTCATTCGTACAAAGGGGAAGGTAAAGCTTTACTCCGAGTGTGTTAGGCCAGTCCTGCGTGCCCATGCGCAGCAGTTAATAAAGATTCAGGGGGTGGCATCGTGTGTCACAAAGGTTACATGTGCATGTTCACACCTCTCCCTGGTATTGGTGCTCATATATAATTGGAAGGCAATACTAAACGAGTGGGAATTAGATATGATCAAATAACTTCACCCCTTTCCAGCGACCACCTCAAGTATATTTAAGAACTGTGTGAAATGTTGCTCATTCTCACTCTATTACTCATTCTAGGGCTAATAAAAAGAAGTAAAAAATTACTTCTTAATAATTTTTTGGTGAAAATGTATTGAACAATGATATTGTAGGCAATGAGAACCAAAAAAATCATTCCGACAAGTATACTGAACAAGTATGGCTAATAAACAAAAACACAGAAAATACCAATTTTTAAGAAAAATTAAAAGGTATTGCAAATGTTTTTTTTTTTTTTTACTTTTGCATAGCATGAATGTCGAGTGAAGAAGAAAAAAAACAGTGATGCAGTGATGATTATACACTTAACAAAATGAAGATAAATCAGAAAGCAAGTACTACTCAATTATTTATTTCATGTAATATTGAATCATATTGATGAGAATAAGTAAACAAACAACAATATATAGTAAAAACAAAAATAACAGTCTCTTTTTTGAGAAAATAAAATGTCAATACTTAGGGCAGCCACCCTTTACTTTGATTACAGCATTTAACCTTTCAGGCAAAGTGTTCACATATTTTTAGTTTCTTCACTCACCAAATCATTCCATATGGTTTGAAGTTCATTCATGCTATGCAAAAGTCTAATCGCAGACACCGTGCCCCAGTGTAAACCCAGGGTTATGGACCTTTACAAGTAATTTTCATGAGCTTTTTTACACTTCCAGTAGTTTGATTTAAAGACAAGATATCAAAATTAAATGATTATCATGTTGTCAGATGTTTTCTCAGGTCACAGATGAATGATGCATGTAAGCCTTTCCATTATTTTTTTCCTTTATTTTTCCATAGACACAAAAATTACAGCAACATTACTACAAACTTTATCTAATCTGATTATCACAGATATTTCCAACCAGAAAATAACACAAACTGCATGTTATATTGTGTGTATAGCTGTGTGTAATGCATTCTTTTGCAAAACAAGAAAGCTATCCAATTAGCTAGCTAACTCACACAGCTACACACGTAGTGTCCCATTGCAATGTCCCTTCCGTTTCACAATAAAACACAATTAGAAAGTGTGTAACCTGCACCAACTTTCACCCAAGCGCTTTCCTCAAAGAAAGTAGTTGTTGGCATCTGAACTAAGATACACTTTCAGCACATCTCTGGTGTAACCAAATCCATATCAACAAGGTAATGATAAGCAACAGGTTAACACACTTCAGGTGTACGCTTTGAACCCATTCATTCATTTATTTTCCAAGCTGCTTAATCCTACTAGGATCATTGGGAGGCTGAAGCCTATCTCAGCCAACCCTGGAAGTACTCTGGTGGGTACACCCTGAACACCTCGCCTAGCCATCGCAAGGCCAATACACACACACAACCGTTCAAACTCACACTCCCACCTACCGGCAATTTGGAAAATGCAATTAGCCTAATGTCCATGTCTTTGAACTGTGGGAGGAAACCGGAGTACCCAGAGGAAACCCACGCAAGCACAGGGAGAACATGCAAACACCACACAGAAACACCCTCACCAAGACCTTTTTGTTGTGAGGTGGACATGTTAACCACTATGCAACCATGTGGGCTGCACCTAAAGAATGCAAGTAAAATTCCTCTCACAGAATAGCAGAGCAACCATTTTTTCCTTTAATTTGTTCCATCTGTATGTATTTTTAACAACATGACGTCATTGATTTAATGCAAACATCAGCGTTGTCCATGAGGGAGGAACTGTTATGTTCCTGGTCATAAAGTGTGAATCCTTGTTCTTTTCTGGGTTTGCTCAGTTATTTTTTTTTCTTATAGCACAGGGGCAGTAAAACACATGGATCATTACAGTCTTAAATGCACCTTTAAACCCCTACAGAGTGATTAACCCACATGGCCTTATCCCACACCCCTTTTCTGGGAAAAAAAAAAAAAAAAAAAAAAAAAAAAAAAAAAGCACAGCGGGTCTGAGGTAACAGCATTTTTTTTTCTGGAGGGGTGGTGAGGTTGGTTGCATCCATCTATCATAAAAACGTTATGCCGCAGCCAATTTCCACAAAGCTGCTAAGCTGATTGAGGCAGACCAAATCTGTTTCACCAGCTTACATCCCTTCAAAATGGTCATCTCAGTTCCAATATCACGGGCTTTTACTGTTTCCTATTCCCCTGCTCTTGGCGCAGAGTTAGGAGTTGGCAAGCTTAGGAGGATAAAACATTCGGATGGACTCCCCTGCAACAGTCTTGATATCTCTATAACACAGAGATTTCCACATATTCCCATGCACACAGACATCTGTTAACTTTCGCATATTATTATTTATTCGATGTGTTTTCAGTTTCCTGTCACAAAATCATAAAATTGATCACAAACACACTTTTGTGTGCAAATGTGCCTGAAGGATCACTAATACATGGTCTCATACACATGTACACACATCTATCACTATGCAGTCACTACCCGGCAACATCAGTTTACCTTCCAAAGTAGATTAAATTCACTTTAGTCTTCATTTTAAATGGAAATTGGGATGGTAAAAGAGAGACCACAAAGATGGAAAGTACAGGAGGAAAGAGAATGTGGTGGACATCAACAAAGCTGTTCCAAAACTAATAGGGTAAATATTTCCTTTTTGCCACCTGTAGTCTATGTAGTGTGTGTGTGTGTGTGTGTGTGTGTGTGTGTGTGTGTGTCCTCTTCCCTTGCAGTTCTTTCCTTTTTTTGCCAAAGCAGCAAATATCCTGTTGGCGCAGGATGCAGAAGCGTATCTGGCCTTAAAATCGATCAGGCTCCTAGCAAAGACCTCCCATTCATCTCTTGCCCATAAAATTTGATTAGCGCTGACTACAGCACTGCAGCGAGATGGGCCGATACAGAGCCAGGCTACAGGAGACATCTACAGCATCCTGCATTTTCATCTACTCCCACTTTCTGTCACTTTCCTCTCCTTCACGCTCCACTTCTACCCTTCTCATGACATGTCCATTCTTCAAGATACCTACAATCAGGATTTAAAGATGCCTCGAGTTGAGAGAGACCTATCCAACAGCTCCCCTGTTGATCCCATTCTGTGTGTTTGACTCTTAGAATTAATCAGGAATGGCAGAGCTGACGAGGCTCCAATCAGTGCTAATAAAAGCAAACACAGTCCATCCAAGCCCAGCCAGGCCCAGCCCTTTCCTTGACAGTCAAGCTATATCACTCAGCACATATCACTGTGGCATGTGACTACTACTCTCCACCAATCACAGATCTCTGAGCTCGGCAGTGGATATCGCCTGTCCGCACAGTGACAAAGAGGTAAAAAAAAAAAAAAAAGAGGAGAGAATAGAGTGTGACAGTCCTCCAGCTAAACATCAAGGTTAAGGTTACCAACCTGATTGCTAAGCTGGAGTTTGAACTAGGCAGATGCCATAAAATGGGTAGGGGGGAATTGGCATATTTTATTGGTACCTGACACAGAAATAAAAGGCATGCATTATAGCACTACAGTCACAGTAGTCAGTATTTATATATAATGTATGTATACTTAAACTGCTGAGTCTCAGTTCGTGTGAGTTTCATTGTATAAAATGTGATTTTGTGTGTGTGTGTGTGTGTGTGTGTGTGTGTGAGTGTGTGTGTGTGTCTGTGTGTATTTGTGATTTATGATTCAATCAAAATGTTGATTCAAGCACAAACTCAAGATGACTACGGACAGCCCAGAATATCTTTTGAGAATTGGTGTCAGCATTTGGCCATATAATAAATTTCATTAGGCCACAGACTGTCTGCCTTTGGCACCAAGGGGAAAGAGAGTAGGTCACATTAGTGCAGAGGTTTGAGAATGGTTTGTCATATCATCAATATGGTAATGACAAGCACTCATCGTCCGCTGTGTCACTTAATTTTACGTGACTTTCAGAACTTTTGAAAAGTGTCACTGAAAGTGGCAGAGCATATTTAAATATTCTGGGAACATTAGTGATAACAGTTTGAGTTAGGGGGGAAAATGTCAATCGAATGGCGTGGCTCTAAAGTGAAAGTGTCATGTATTTTTCTTTTTTTTTTTGCTGCTGTTGTTAAATGTGAGAACAAGAAGAGAACAGTAAAACCCTGGGATTTACATAAAGAAAAGGTAAGACTAAAATAAACACAGACAATACACATGAGGTCACTGCAGATTTCACATTAGTACTTGTCTAAGAAATGAGCAAACAAAAAGAAAGGATCTAGAGTCTATGCAACTAGAACCAAAATCCAATAATTCAAACTGACTGTGTAGTTTCACTATAAATGTGTTTTTCCACAACAGGTCAGTTTTGTTCACCCGAGCACTGTAAACAACTGATTCATCAGTTAAAGTGTATTTCAGCATCAACACCATTCATAACCTTTTCATTAAGCTGAGTTAGAGTTGCACAGAATGTCTGAAAAGTTCAGCATCATACTGTTAATGCATATTTATATACAGACTATGGAGTATCATGAGAAAGGAAGAACACATCTGAATAATTTGACTTGTTGAAAATCAAAGTCAAAGAAAATATAATAAACAAGTGCTGTAATACGCAATTACTGAATGAGGAGAAGTAATTTAAGTTTCTCAATATTTTGCTGTTGTATTGCTCTACATCTATCTATAGGCTTACAATACCATAAATATTGAGGAAATTAAATGGCATAACATACCAATCGTGCCATTTAACCACTGCCAATGATCCAATATCAACAATTACTCAGTTTGATGGCTTGCCACCAATCAAAAAAAAAAAAAAAAGAACATTTCTTGAATATATATGTTTTATTTAGGGTTTTTTTTCTGGACTGATGCTGGACTCATGAGATACCCTAAAGATAGTGAGTGAGTCTCTGTTAGATCTTACCTGTGTCTCCCGGACATGCTCGACGGTAAAATTAAACCAGACTCTGAAACGAGGATTGCATGTGTCGGGTCGGATGAAGAGGTCAAACTCAAACTCGCTAATGTAGTCTACACGCCCCAAATTACCTGTACACAGGGACAGAGAGGGGAGAGAAAATTGATTGAGTGCATTTATAAAACATGGGATAAAAAGCACCTCAGAAAGATCAAGCAGTTTAGCCTACATACAGCTTAAAGCATAAGCAATATTTATTTATTGTCTCCTTGAATAGAAATGTCATAATCAGCAGTTGAAGATTCACTGTTTATGTTGACTTTCAGTAGAAAGGAATAATACACACAAATACAGAAGCTAGATGGGATGGATGAAGGCTGCAGAGAATCTTGGCGGCAACTCAGGTGACAACTGAGACAGCTTTGGTAGCAGATCGTGAAATAACAAGCCTTCAGCAAAGACATGCGACTCAATATAGCAACCATAAACAAATAAACAAAAACAACTGACAACAAAAGTGTTATCTCATTTTGCTGAGCACAGTAAAGACCCCAAACATGTCACATTAAAAAAATAAATAAATAATGTTTTGGTTGTTATTATTATTATTATATACTTTATTATACATACTCTATGTACAGCAGTGAAGATTATACACCACCACTTTGGTCTAAAAGTGTAACTATTCCATATGGTTTGAAGTTCATTCATGCTATGCAAAGGTCAAAAAAATTAAATTTATGACACCTTTCAATTTTCCTGAAAAATTGGTATTTTCAGTGTTTTTGTTTATTAGCCATACTTTTAACTCAGTATACTTATCGGAATTATTTATTTTTTGGTTCTCATTGCCTACAATGTTCAATACATTTTCACCAAAAAATTATAGAAAAGTAAGTTTTTACTTCTTTTTATTCGGGGCCCTTTTAGACAAAAGTGGTGGTGTATAATCTTTACTGCACACTACTGTATATACAATTAGCTCTAACCAGATAAACTCTCAAAGGTATTCGGTTATTAGTGAAAGTTCAACATTATATGAAAATCTAATATGATGACAATAAAGAAAATAAAAGAAAAACCTGCTAAACACTGTGATCTGAAGCCAGTTTAAAGCTGCTACACACCTTCCTGGATCTCACCATATGTCTTACAAAGCTTTAACTCAGCAGACTGAATAGATAGATGAGCTTAAGGACAGTTGGTCAAGTGATGGAGGAGAGAGAAGTGATGTCCACATCTTGGGGACTGAGTGAGAAACTTGTCATGCGGAGCAAGGTAGCTCAAAGCTAATTACCGACAGATGGGGTAACCACCACATACTCAGAGCCGAGACGAGCAGAGCTCACTCCTTCTGTCAGCCAACAAACGAATAGCCACTACACATCAAACTCCACACTACACACACGGAAACTTATGCACACATATGCAACCTATACAAATGCCCAAACTGTGAAAATCCTTATACGTGAACACTACTGACCTATACTTTGTAAAAGTAAATCAGTTCAGTATGGGAGAGTGACTAATATTTGTGACATTTTTTGTCACTATTTGTTTAAGAATAATAAATATTGGCACGGGTCAAACCGTGTATTCCAGCTGAAGGCAAAAATCTGGGAACATGAACAAAGCTGACTACTACAAGCCTGGCTAACAAACATATATAGATTATCAGACATCTATGACAAAGGTCAATGAATGACCTTTTAAGCATAAGCAAATGAAATAGGTATGCTCTTGTGTAACTCAAATATGACACAAAATTGAATTAAGTCTTGAGCATTATGCGCCAAGATCGATAAATTGAAAATAGTACAATGGTGTGTGTGTGTTTGTGTGTGTGTGTGTGTGTGTGTGTGTGTGTATGCTGTTTAAAATGAGGTATGCAGATTAATGAAATAGGTTTCAGAGCCTAAAACCTCTAGGGCAAGTTCTGCAGGACTAAGATGCATTGCTATTTGACGTTGTTTTTCATATCTAAACGCAAATGTCAGACTGCAACTCTCAGTAGTGAGAAGAAAACATATCCCCAGTCTGCATCCGAAACCGAGTTGAACAAAACACATTTTACACCAAAAGGAACATTACGCTCATATGTAATTTTTATACAATTCCGAGTCAAATAGCTCGACTGATCGTTATCTGAAGCTGTCCCAGAAAGAGAAACTAAAAGAACTGGGATGAGGGCAAAAAAAGAAATGAAAAGAAAAATAATGGGAAATTTAATAATGTACGGAAAACAGGAATGTGAGGTGGCAGAGAGACAGAGAGAGAGAGAGAAAGACAGAGAGAGAGAGACAGAGGGGGAGGGGGGGGGGGGGGGGGACAAAGAAGTCCCATATAGGAGCAATGGGTGGAAACATGACCAGCTGTGGCTGCAGGATTGAAAAACAGTGGAATGGTTACCACAGCTGTTCCACGCAGATGTGCCCTGTAATTCATCACATGACATTCTGACACATTATCCATTTAAACTGCTTCTGGCATCAAATAATGGCAAACATAAGTCAGTGACCTACAGACTGCAATCCAAAATTAGATTGCAAATCGTTCGATTCAAAAAGGTCTAAGGGATTTGTATTAAACCTGTTTTTTAAGCCTTTTTTTTTTTAGTAGCTATTTTAAAAATGTAAAAAAAAATTAATTCTTAATCTGAAGTCAGGCTTAATTTGGGTTCATTTAATTCAGACCAGCGATATGAAAATCAGGTCTTTAATCTACATTAAAAAAGCAAATCTGTCTTGGATAAGGAGAATTTTAAATACATCTAACGTTAGAGAGACGGATGATATCCCGAGGGATTACACACATTCAGGTAACCCATCCCTCGCAGCATGATTGAAACGTGAACCCGTTACATTAATGGAACTAGCGAATCATGTATATTTGCCCTTGGCCTGATAAAACCCATTACAGCACATGCGCATCAGAGCAGTTTGACATCTCAGGACCATGGACAGCAGCTCACTGTAGCACTGTAGTCTAACAGGAATTCCACAAACACTTTCAGTTAAACAAGCAATACAGGCCTCAAGGCTAGCCATCTATGTTCAGCTTGAGAGGAACAGATATGGATACACCATTGATTCCAGTTTTAATTTTATGGTGTCTGACTCCAAAGTCAGACTATGATGAGCTGTAATCAACACCACATCACTCACTTCTTAACCAAAATAAATAGTACAGGAGAGGTCCAGTCTTCATGCACTGAAGGAAAAACGCCATTTGGTGAGACAGTCCACCTACAGATAACTCGATGCATAAATGGGGGAGTCAATGGCTGATTTAAACAGTGTGTGTACATAAATGTGTGTGTATGTGCATGTGAGAGAGAGAGAGAGAGAGAGAGAGAGAGAGAGAGAGAGAGAGAAACTCTCTTTGAATCTATAATTATAGTCATATCTGCATATATCCTCGGAGGAGTCTTCACTGGTTACAGGGCATATTAATCATCAAGTGTTAGGTTATAACAGTGCAGTCTTTAAGATTTAACAAATTGGGTTTTTAACAAATAAGAGTAAATTCTCAGCACAGTGGTGGGCTGCAACTGCTTCGGTGGAAATATACACCATTTTTGGTTTTTGCTCCCTTTTTTCCATTCTTTACAGAATTACTACACACAGAGACTCTGGGCTTGAAATACTTTCTCATTTGCAAGAAGTTATTTCAGCTCTCTATCAACAAGCTGGAATAAAAATTCAATACAGTGAAAAAAGTGGGAGGCTTGAGCAGCTGCTATATTATGTGACTGCGTGTTTGTACTCTCATGTGGTTAACCCTATTATGTAAAGGAGGCCAGTAAACACAGTGTGAATTAGCTTTCCTCAGGTACACTAGCAGTGCGCCAGGGTGTTTTTTGTGGGTGGTTTGTAGGAAAAAATGCTGACGTTACCCTCACATCCAGCAAACGCCACTCTTAACTTCCAGCTGTTCAATTTCAGATGTTTATATCTTAGACAAAACAAAATGCTTATGTCAGCCACAACAAGAGCTGATAGTAGCGCTATGCTAGCCTAAAAAATATGAGTGATCTTCATTAGCATTCATCATGTATCACATGCTTTATCCCAGAGCTGTTTCATTAAAAAAGCCTTTGATATGGGGCTGTGTTGCTGTGCAGGATCATTTATACACGAACACAGACAGAAGATGGCTAAGGTAATCCCATTACCAAACTACAACCCAGGCCAGTCACACTGCTCATCCAGCACAAAGGAGAATTTATACAGCTGCAGTCCCCTAGTGCCTGAGGCAGGGAGTCAGGCCCACATACTACCATCTGAATGTAGAAAAGCACACGCACACACACACACACACACACACACACACACACACACACACACACATACACACCCATACACACCCACACACACGCACACACACGCACACACACACACACA
>JAQMYF010000015.1:13121157-13142849 GCA_030014195.1 Neosilurus mollespiculum
ATGAAGGAGGCTTTTTTTACTTGTAAATTACATATTATATTCGGGCACCAAGAAAAAACTACCGGGCACCAAAAAATGAAAAATCACAAAAACAAGGTTGCCCGACCAGGCACTAAGGCTCCAGAAGATTTTTCAAGCCCTGCAGTAGAATCCCCCCACCATGCTAAGACCACAGTGCCAGTAAAGTACCAGTAAAAATAATGGGAAGGTAACCTGCGATGGATTCTCATCCCATCCAGGAGGAGTTAGACTCCTAGTTGTTTCACGCTACGGAAACCGGGGATAAACTCTGGCCTTATGAGCCAGTAGGGTTGGTATTTTGAGTAAAAGCCCAACAGACTATACCAGACACCACCAGAACAGACAGCAACTAGTGGCAGATGCACAAAAATAAAAAAGGAAACTAGTGCTTAATATAAAATAGTGCTTGTTATATCTAAAATCTGTCTACTACTCTCCCGCCTTACCTCATCCCTCTCCACAATAAGAATAACTGCTCGTACAAATGTTGTGAGGATAAAAAGAGGAGCAGCTGGAGAGTCCTTGGTGAACCAGTGGTGAGGAGAAGGTCAACAGTGGTACTGAGAGCAGCTGTTATCAGGCCCGTACCGTGCAACAGGGGAGTGCGCACATGTGCTTATTTACAGCCTAGCTACCTGTGGGGCCACACGCGCTGCCCCAGGCTGATTGGCCTGTAATGAGTTTGCAAACACAAGGATGGAGATGGACGAAAGCAGAAAAGCACACATGCTGAAAAATCTAGTACTACAGGTCATGCACACAGGAAAGTGAGAAGCCTCCGCAGTGGGGTGAAATGAGATGTCAGAGTGTGAACTGTTTATGTTGCTCCCTTTTAGCTCAATAGGACATATGTGTACACACAGACTGACACATTTCCGGGTGTGGCATCTGGCACAAGGTATGAAGAGGTTGTTTAGGATATAAAGCCGTATTGAAGCCAGCCGCAATACTGTACTAATATCCAGAGGCTCTACAGAAGATTATTTTTTACAGTGAAGTTTTTTCTTTCTCAGCTCGGTCATATAACTCCAAGCAACCCCACCTGAGCAGAATGAGATGATTGGGCTGTAATAACAGCACGGGTAAATCCTATAGCAAACTGCCATTATATCTAGTCTGTGCTACTGGTTTGTGCTGCAGTTATAAAATTACAGTTGTGTTTTTTGGCTCATAGTAGTCATGTCTGGTCAGTGCTACGATGTGTGACAGAGGAGTTTAGCTGGTGAGGAACGAGATGCCTGCTGTATCCTAGCAAGACCCCCTCAGGAGCAACAGGGACAGAGATCTCTCATTGTGAAACAGCTTTTCAATCTGGGGAATTACACAAAGTGCTCCCACTGTCATTGCACTGCTAGTTTTATGTGAATGGGGTGGGGAGGGATGGAAGAGGGAAGGAAAAAGACCCTACTGAAAGCCATTCAAAAGCTTTGGCAAAGCACCAGTGCTCTGTCTCACTCCTTCTGGAAGCAAGCTGGCTCACTCTGCCGAACATGGTGCAATTACTTAAGTGAAATTAGCCGATCGGGCAATAAATATATATTTCAAAGTTAAAAAGTACAAAAGGAAAGAAGAGGTAAGAAATAAACAAATCACACAAAAGGCAGTAAAAATTGCAAGAACAAATCCAAAAAGACCATTACTCCTCAGTAAACACACTTAAACGGAGGAAGTTAGATTTGTAATTTGATATCGTTCCTAATAAATTCTTTCTGTGCTACAAAAAAAAATTAAATAAAAGCAGTGTGAGGGGCTCTGGCAAAATTGACTCTGGCTCTGCAGGAAGTACAAAAAAGCAGAGTACAATCTGAATCTTCTTCAAAAGACAGTCGCATTTTGCTCTCATTATAAAAACCCACTTAATATGGCCTTGGATCACAACCAGTATGCTGCCTTAAACAGGATTTTCTGAAAAAGGAAAGCTCTGAAAAGACCTTCTCAAACTCATGCATCAACAAATTGCTTTACTTTCTTACAAGAAGTAAGGAGGTACATAAATACATGCTCCCATAAAATGTTTCTACAAATTCTGTGGCCCCATCCATGAAAACAGAATCTGAAGACAATAATCTGTAAATTTCTTATCAGTCAACCAGACATGGATTTTAGGATTATGATATCTTCATATGTATGTCTAATATTAATCAGAAAATTACACTGAGGAAATTTTCAATAGCTAAGAGAAAATACAGATACATGTAAATACGGAAGCATGAGGTTCATGCATGAAGCCACATAATGATGTCATATGGGGCTATTTAAGAGATCAGGTATGTGTTTCCAGATAATAGTGTTGTCTTTTACAAAGTCTCAAAACATATAGCTTACTAAAAGTGTTTACACTGTTTCCTGAAATATTTCTTGAGAGGTGTGTGATGTCTAACATGACATTGGGAGAATCGATTATTTCCTGTTATCAGAAAAAGTGGTGCGTTTTACAAATGAAACACCTCATGCTTAAAAAAAATGTCAGGAATTGTGTTTTCTGGTGAAAAATATAAATTCATAATTAACAAAATTAATTATCAAACTGTTATCATAGTCTGATTTTCAGTAAATAGGTGCACAAATACAAATCCTTCAATTTTATTATCGCCCCTTATTCTGTACACATCTCCAGCTACCTCCATAAAGTACCCTACCCCTTAAATTCACAGTTGGTTGATTTCAGGGCACATTTCAGGGCACAAGTTATGTTGAAAAGATTCGAGCCCACAAGAACTAGACATGTTAAAAATTTTCTGCCATGGGAGAATGGTGAAACATCGAAATAAGAAGGGAAAAACTTCGGCCAGATTAAATAATTAACATACTACTATGCTTCTATGCTACTATGATTTAGCCCATCTACTGTTGAACTCTTGCCATAGTTTGGCCTTACAAATCATCATATGAATTTTCTTTACACTGACTCCTATCCATTATTAATCTCTAAGTGCTTACCAGCTGAACAATTTCTGGATATAACATTTAAAGGCAATTACAACATGCATCCATTGTAATAAACTCAGTCACTCATTTGCTGAATCGCTTAATCATATGAGGGTGGCAGGGAGGCAGGAGCCTATCTCAGACAATACTGGGCGAAGGCGGGGTACACCCTGATCAGCTTTTCAGACCATTGCAGGGCCAACACACAACCATTTACACTCACATTCACACCTAGGGGCAAAATGGACTGTGGGAGAAAAATGGAGTACCTGAAGGAAAGCAGCACAAGTACAGAGAGAACATGCAAACTCCACACAGAAACGCCCGAGCCTGGGACTCGAGCCCAGGGCCTTCTTGCTGTGAGGCGGACATGCTAACCACTACACCACCATGCCACTCCATTTTAATATAGCCACCAATTTTATGCTTTGCATGAAGGCACACTCATTATTGTGGTATTGTTATCATTATTATTAGGCAGTTACATCTGTTGGACTATTAATGTACATACAGATTCAGCTTGATGTCATTATAGGCGTTGATTTCAGTTGAGGCCACTAGCAGTTTGATCTGACAACATTAATAAATGCTACCTAAAAGTGCTTGAGTCCAACCTTATGAAATTATCTCTTAAAGAAAGTATACTTAAGGATGAATCAGGAAACACACCCTAATATGTAGGTATTGTTTAAAGTTTCATTTACAAATGCTGTAGCATTAAGAAATGCATCTCCAGCTCTGTATAAATTAATATGGTATTTTATACTATGCTTATATACAAAGGTGTATCTCACTTTGATGCAACTGTGGTTTTAGATATCTACAGTAGTGTGCAGTGAAAATTATACACCACCACTTTTGTCTAAAAGGTAAAAGTATGGCTAATAAACAAAAACACTGAAAATACGCTAAAAACACAAACACTGAAAATACCAATTAATTTATTCACTCGCTAAACCATTCCATATGGTTCCATATTACTACATAAAAGTCAAAAAAATAAAATTTGCGACACCTTTCAATTTTTCTGAAAAATTGGTATTTTCAGTGTTTGTGTTTTTAGCGTATTTTCAATGTTTTTGTTTATTAGCCATACTTTTACCTCAATATACCTGTCGGAATGATTTTTTTGGTTCTCATTGCCTACAATAGGATTGTTTAATACATTTTCACCAAAAAATTATAGTAAAGTAATTTTTTACTTCTTTTTATTAGGAGCCCTTTTAGACAAAAGTGGTGGTGTACAATCTTTACCGCACACTACTGTGAATCTGAAAAGGTTCCCTCGCTTTTATGTCAGCAGGGAGCATGATTTAAAATATGGTGTAATCGCAAGCTATACTGAGAACCAAATGAGATCCCCTCTGTACAACATTCTTTATTCGCACACTACCATTTGCTCTGCATACATACAAAAACAACATAAACCCTTTTCCATTTCTTAGGCTTCAAAAACTGACTGATATGTAGGGCACATTTCAATTTTGTTTACTCCTGAGCAACTGCCTGTAACCAAACCAAATGCTTTTCTATCAAAATTCCTTCTCCATTTCTGCATGTTGGTTTACAAAGATATTCCAAGCATAGAAATGTGAGATAGCAAACATCAGTGCATTTCATCTCAAGGATAACGCTTTAAATAAATCAGCAGTATAAACAGAGAGGAGGTGCAAAACAAGGGTTCAAGAGAGAAAGTGAGAGAGACAGAAAAGGAAGGAACACAAAGCACAAAAGCGTTACAAATCCACGCCATTTTCCCGAGCTGGGTGTCCCTGACTGCGATGAAGAATGACGTGTCTGCTTGGTAAGAGTGTTTACGGCATCAGGAGAGCTGCTCGGGGAAATGGATTACTCAATCATCAGAGCTCAACATGTTCACAGAGCAATGTACCACAATACAATGTGTGCAGTTATTTACTTGCTGTGTGTCTCTCCTTTTGACTTGAGACTGTACAAAGTCAGATGGGTGGAGAATAGTTCCCGATGCAATCACTAAAAATAGTTATACCTTATTTTATATATAAAATGACAGCGAACACTATGGCACTGATTTATAGATTACACAGGAAGGGGTTGGTTGACTTTATGATGAATGTATCTTAAATGACTAATACAACAACCTGACCACACATACACACCAACACAAACATGAGAAAAAGAGAGACAGAGTCATGGGGTTTAGGAAATTATAAATTTTACCCCTGGTTAACATGTCCACCTCGCAGCAAGAGCACAGAATTAAAGCATAGAAATTACACGTCTACCTCACAGCAAGAAGGACATGGGTTCAGGTCCCAGACTTGCTTGGGGTGTTCATTCTCCCATGCATGTGTGGGTTTGTTCCCAGGTACTCCAGGGCACCCCCACAGTTATTGTCCCTAGTTGTGAGTATGAATGGTTGTGTGTTTGTTGGCCCTGTGATGGACTTGTGAGTTGACTGAGAGAGGTCCCAGCCTCCAAATAAATGAGCCAGGCAAATGAATGAATGAATGAATGAAATTTGGTCCACACCGATGTTTAGACAGCACAATAATAAATAATGAATGTATAATCATGTTTCAGGATTAGCCATGTATTTTTTTTGATTAGCTAAATAACATGTGATATAGTTCCTCTCATTTCCTAACATACAGCAGTTTGAGGTTCAATATTAATTTTGAGGCTCAATATTCAGTTTGAGGTTCTTTATACGAGGCTAAATGGCCAGCTTTATCTTGACAAGATTCCATTTACTTTAAAGAAAACGTTGTGCTTTAAGTAAATATTCTACTAATAACTGTCAAGTAGGAGGTGTGAAACGCATGTGTGCTGTTCATTTCCCTACAGTCCATTAGAAACTGCTAGTGAGAGTATGTGGAGTGTGCTAATTGAAATATGTGTCACATTCGCAAACAGAGCCTTCAGGTACAAATTAGTTTCTAAACTAAGTAGCATAAGGTGGGAATGTGCTGCTATACTATATAAAATGTGGTTGGCTAAGCAAGCAGATATAACAAATGCAGGATAAAATAAATGTACACACTATGACGAACATTTATATTACATATAAATGAATATATAAATAGATCTAACTGTTCCTACTCTAATAAGAAATAAGACAAACATGCTATACATCTTTACCAGAATGTTAACTCAGTCAATCACAGAAATTTTACAGCATTTCCACTGTTACAGTGTTTTAAAAGCTTTCAGTAAATATCTTCTAAAATTCAAGACTCAACCAGCCACAATATATTTATTATGAGAGTTACAACAGGAAATACATATTGTGTTTTTACCCTTCAAGAATCCATATTGGACTTCAATGACATTTCCATGCAGATGAAAACTTGTGTAATTAGCAACTGGCCAAATCTGTAAAGATCACATCCAATGCTACTCTTGTAAAAGGCAGCAGAGCACAATGATGAGAATGTCAGGCAATGTGATCACCTATTTAATTTGCTTGTGTACTTTTGAGATAGCCAGCCCACCTTCCTTGCTCTGCAGCACACACAAATATACACAGAATATACAATCGATGATTGTGCTCTTGTAAAATAGATAATTTCAATAATTCCAGCTATGGCTACCAGAGAACAGTCCAACTCACCCACATATGAATCATAATGTCATCTCATATCTCAATAAAGTCAATAAAATCACACTTCAGCACTGCCATTTTGAGGCTATAGCCACAAGAACACGACACTGACATTTAGGATTTTTTTTTTGTTTGTTTGTTTGTCTTTTAGAAACACACAAATAACGTTGTACATCATTAATAATATTAGTATATACTGTGTCTGCAAGTGTGAGTCTGAGTGTAAATAGTTGTGGGTGTTGGCCCTACAATGAACTGGCAAGCTATTGTGCTAAGTAGGAAGCTTGATTGTTAGAATGTTTCCCACTTTTTTAAGCAAAGGGGAGCTGCCTGTCTGGAGCTCTAAAGTCTATAAAACTGTTTCTGAAAGCATAGCTGCTTTATTCCATCCTGAATCTCCCTTTCAGACACTACAAGTTACTGCTAATAAGGCAGGAAAGAAAAAAAAAAATTAAAATAGCTGCCGGTTAGACAAATAAAAAAACTTGCATCAGCATCAAACTATTCATGTTCATTTTCAATCTCTCAGACAGGCCTACACACTCAGATATACGAGTACAGCAAGAGTCCATTTCTGTGTCCTATGGTACAATATACATTACTATACCCCCTAGGGCTCATTATTGGATCTCAGGGTAACTAGGTGTACCCTTTTTAGGGCTAAAAAGATACATATACATATTCCCAAGCAGTTTATAAAGTGTGCAAATAAGAACCTTAGAGAATACTACTCCACTGACAAGCCACTGTGCCACGAAAGGATGAATATTGTACTTTCATGGACTGTATTTTCTGTCCAGCTATGACATTCTTCAAAATCATCAACAGTGTTACAAAACATGAATTTAATACATTCCTAAATCTACAGTATTATTACTACAACTGTTGTAAAAATTTGTTTAGAATTTTTATTTTTTTAATTGTATTTCTTTTTTGATGAAACACAAGCGTGTGGAGCTGTTTTTATTGTTCACCGTCATCAGTAACCTACAGAAATGTAATAAAATCTCCACAGATTACTGCAGAAAGAAAACTAACAGCTTATTAAAAAAATAATATTTACAACACATACAGTACAAAAGGTTAAGATGATTTTTTATATTAGACCACATCATTAATGTAGGATGCTGTATATGTGCTGTCTTTTGTCCCTACCTTATTAATTTCACTCAATTCTTATCTATAGTCAACTAAAATGAAGCATGACTTTTGAAGAAACATTATAATTATATAGTTAATAGGTTAAATGTAATAATGTATATACTTCTATTTTTTGAATAATATAATAGACAACTGAAGCTGTTGGTGTCAGCGTTGATTGTGCTGTTTCTTTGAACCATATAGTGATATGTGTCTGTCCAATTATCTCAGTCAGGTCAATTATCTCAGTCAGTCCAATTATCTCAAAGACAAACAATTAGTTATTGTCCCTGAAACAGGAACTAATCCTTAGATTATTTCATAATTATTAGAAAAACAGATTATTGTTGTTTAACAATTAAATACAACTGGCTAAGTTTTAAAAACAAAACTATAAGACCTAAAACAAATGTTCACCTAATTGCTAACCTATACAGGAAAAAGAATTTTTAAAAAAGTAGAAATAACACCATATAAATTATCAAAGAACTCTTTTAGAGTATTTCAATATGAAAATACTAATTGGAGCCCCTAAAGCTCATTTGCATTCAAAACCCTGTAGAAATTCCCACACCTCTGCTAATTCACCCATATACACCAAAAGCCATCAAAAGCACTTTAATGATGCCTTCAGGAAATATTCATTATGTTTTTCTAATATCAACCTGTGCATAATGGGGGTCATTTTCTTAAGTCCTATAGAAACAGAGCAAAAGAATATGAGAGAAAGTGAACAAGAGTGAGTTCTTTTTCTTCAAGTGACACAAAAACCTGGAGGCTCAACTGTCTCGGAAAAGATATACTACTGCCCTAATCTGCATACAGCTGACGAAAATGTGAGTTATATCTCATCTAAATGTAAATTAGGTGTTTTATACCTTCAGTAAACACTTTATATTACCATGCAGTGTTTTAATAAACCAATTAGAATTTATTACCTGGATAGTGAAGATATGAGCTATTTCTCTGAATTCATATTTTTTTAATGCAAAACCTTGAGAGTTATCCGAGAAAAAAAGCAAAATAAAAAGTGAAAACAGCTGTACTGGCAGCAGGATGCAAGATGAATGATAGCTTCAAGTCAAATAAATACATCTGCTTAAATTCTTGTGCCTCACTCAGCAATAAATTAAGTTTGAAGTTAGAAATTGTGTGTGTAACTCATGTCACACCTTTGAAATATAACACAGGAAATGATCTTTAAAAGGGCCATGCCATGCATTTTAATTATTTCATATTATTCCCTGAGATGATTTGCTTTTAAATGACAGACTAATTTTGCAACTGTGCCTTTAAATATTAAATATGTAAAAAAAAAAATTTGCTCTGATTGGCTAACATCTTTAAGCAAGAATTCTGACAGCCACACCCACAAAACTAGTAGTGACTCTTTCTTTTTGAACTCCTCCTTTCATAACAATTCACCAGAACAGGGTTTTTTAAATTCAACTGCATGCAACTGATCAAAAATTACTGGTATCACTTTTGAATAGTGAGCGAATAGAAGTGTAGTAAACCACAACCAAGTTGCATAAGCAGCAGTTTGACAAGATGCAGTCTGCTGGTGTCACTTGCCCTGGAGGAAGCACATGATAGCCTTTCACTTCTCTGGGTAGTATTTGCCTTGTGATTGGAGAGAGCTGTCTGGCTGAGAGGGAATTAGCCATGACTATATTAGGAAGAAAATCTGGGATTTGTTTTAAGGACACAAAAGTGGAGACTAATGTGGACAGTTAAGATACATAGCATGTTGAATTTCTCAAACTGTCTGAAAGAAGCAAATTCCAAAAACTAATCAAATTTGTATTTGTTCTATTTGTTTTAATACATTTTCCCACATTTCCATCCATTTTCTGATTTTATGATGACACCCAGATGTTTGTATACGTATGAAACTAATATTCTCAAAACTATATACATAATGCATCAAATATTCACAAGCTAACCTGAACTTGTAACAACTGTCTGAAGTGACTTACCCTTTATTTGTTGTTTGTTAATGGCACAGTGGCATAGCGGTTAGCATGTTCCCCTCACAGCAAAAATGTCCTGGGTTCAAGTACTGGGCTCGGCGAGGGCATTTCTGTGTGGCGTCGGCATGTTCTTCCCATGCTTGCGTGGGTTTCCTCTGGGTATTCCAGTTTTCTCCCACAGTCTAAAGACATGCACATTGGGCTAATCGGCAATTCCAAACTGCCCCTAGGTGTGAGTGTGAGTGGTTGTTTGTGCCACCTTATATGAGTATATGTGAGTATAACCCACCTTAACCCAGAGTTGATGAATAAATCATTCGATGAATGTGTGATGAGTGATGAGTGATGAATGAGTGATGAATAAATTTGAATTTGAATTTGAATTTGAGTTGGCTGTGATAGGCTCCAGCCTTCCAGGTCGTCAAATAAATGAATGTTTGTTTGCTTGGTTCGTTTGTATGTTTAATTTCAAGATAGTTGGTGTAAGATAGAAAGATGCACTTCATCTTACAATACTAGCTTTGTAGTAAATTATGTGTGATATAGTCCAACGTGAATAGCAAAAGCTGAGATGAAATTTTCAGCGATTTTACAAAAAATAAAATTCAGGCATTCTTTCTGTGCATTAACCTTCTTTGGATGAATATTCAGACTGAGGTTTTCTTTTGTGCATCCTGAAACACCACACTTCCACACGCATTCTTTCAGGTAGATGCCTCTTACCTAACTACTTGATTTATTTGTATTTCTCTGGGCAATCATATGTTAATAAGAGATGTTCTCTGTAGGAACTAGACACTTTCTAACTGGCCTGTTCTTTCTGACTATTTTCTTCTATGGCCATTTCAAACTGGGACTACAGCAGACCACTTTGTGTGTGTGTGTGTGTGTGTGTGTGTGTGTGTGTGTGTGTTTGGGAGGTAGCCTGTTGGCTGGGAGGTTTGAACCCAGGACCATCTTGCTGTGAGACAACAAGCCACCATGCTGCCAGGTCCCCTTTAATTCATGGGATAATTTCATTTTCCATATTGCGGGAATGCACGTATGAAGCTAAGAGTGAATTCTCCATGGCATGACAGAAACTGTCATGCCTAATTACATTTGCAAATATAGCCAAAAAGTTTTGGCTGTATATTTTCTGGATCCATCTCAAGTCTTACAGAATCTTTTCTTTGCTCTCTTCAATAATCTGAACACATGTCAAGCATCAATGTGACCTTTTATTTACTTATTGTAAGTTTTTACTCTTACTGTTATTACCTCCACCAAGGAGGTTATGTTTTCACCGGCGTTGGTTTGTTTGTTTGTCTGTCTGTTAGCAACATTACTCAAAAACTTATGAACAGATTTTGATTAAATTTTCAGCATGAGTCAGAAATGAGACAAGGAACAATTGATTGAGTTTTGGCAGTAATCCAGATACCGAAGCATAACTTCCAGGCTTGCGTTCAATCTCATTCCTTTACCTTTCTGTACAACTTTTAGGCCAATTATCACAAAAATAATCCAATTATTAATACTTCCTCATCCGAGGCCTCTTATTCAAGGCAGGCTCTATACACAATGCAGTCCAATAAAAGGCTGAGTGTTTGCATTTTAGGGCTCAAACAATAAAAAAAGTTGCACATTTTTTACAATACCATATGGGGGAACTGAATGGCCTTGGCAGAGGTCTGCGCTCTTTGAGTGCTTTTCTAGTTACTCTTATACTATTATTTTAAAAAAATTAATAAAAATAATTATGGCAATAAAAATCCTAAATTTAGCCAACAGTATAAGTAAGCTCACAAGTTAGTGACAAACGTTTTGCCTTCTAGCATTCTCCATGTAAAAGATGAGTAATTAGCTGTCATATCCTGGGCATTCATAATTCCATAACATTAATTTGTGCGTTGTCCTTTTCGTGACATTGGAGCTCAGAACTCAATAACGTTTAACACCAACAACAGCATTTTGAAACGTCACTTCTCCTTTGTCAGCGTGTAAGCAGTTAACGATGTTTAGCTGCCGTGTTGCTTTGCTGAAACAGCAACAGGACATTAATTTGACATTAGCACAGTAATATCAATTCCTCTCTCTTTTTCAACTTGGGTAATGCATTTACTGAAAAGAGATTAATATCAATTCCATAAATCATTCAGGAGAATTTCCCTAGCCAGAGAAGTGCGGGTAATATCATATATGTTAGCTGATCTCGGCCTGGCTGCTCGATGCTCATTAATCAATGTCGCTGGTCCTCAGAGCCATTCCTCAGGGAAAACAGAGAAACATATAAATTCCCCTGATTATTTATTTATATTGACTCAGGCTCTGTAAATTTATGTTGATCATATTCCTTGTTCTTTTGCCGATGCCCTTCACTGCCCACTAATAAAAATTATGATACAAAGCATGGCACAGTGCTGTTTTACAGCAACACTGACCTCCATGATCCAGCAGCACCTAAGCCACGCTGCACAGTTTATAGTAGTACGGCATCTCTCTCAGTCATGCATTATGGCAGTAAAGTGTAACGTCAAATATTCACATTTTTTTATACAGGCTAACTATAGCATTGTATAACAACATCATGCCTTTTTCATCTTTCGTCCCAATGAAATTTTTCAATCATGAACTCAGAAATTGTACACTATCAACTTTTTACAGAAAAAAGAAAGTTACAAGCTGATAAGACCAAAAAGGCTACCCTATCCTGAAATTGCATTGATATAGAACATTTCCAAAAGCATAGAAATCCTTTAAAAAGCTCTCGCACAGGGAGGCCAGGGGCAGTGGTGAGCCTCAGCCCTGTGGTGGAGTGAATTGGTTGCTTGTCAAGAATATGAAAGCTGAGTCTCATCTGCTGGAGTCCCTGAACCTAATCTCCCAGCAGAGAATGATATTGTGTCTGTTCCAGAGCCCTACTGATTCACTGTCAATCCAGCCTGGAGCCTCCCTCAGCTGCCCACTTGACCTTGTCACAGAAAAAAGCACTTTATTTTCATTATGCCGCCATTCATTCTGCCCTTACAAAAAGAGCCAAACAAAGGCCATTTACTCAAAGCATTCTTCAAAATATTACAGCGCTGTTTAATTACAGCTTTCAACATACGGACAGACAAGGTAAAAGACCAGGCACTTTTTCAACAGGCTTTAAATTTTTTTTACCCTCCCTCCTTTATAAAAGGAGGATAATTAGAGTTTAAAAGCATGGCTCACACTGAGAAATCTCCCACACCACACAGCAACTCAATTGTACACAGAAGAAAGGCTAAAATTTGTAATCATACAGATTTAACAGGATGTAGACCTAATATTACCTTCTAAGGCCATCATATTTACAAAGGACGGATCATTTCTTCATGTTCTCCAGGTCATACTAAAATAAATTTGGTCCCATTGTAGAAATTACCAGATTGCAAACCCCTTAATCCTAAAAAAAATGTATCCAGCAGCATGTGGCTTTTTTTTTTTTTTTTTTTTTGCTAAAGACGGTATCATGGGGCGGCACAGTTAGCAAATCTGCCTCACAGCAAGAAGGTCCTAGGTCCCCTGTGCCTGGAAAGGCATTTCTATGTGGAGTATGCATATTCTCGCCATGCTTGCATGAGTTTCCCTCAGGTACTCTGGTTTCCTCCACAGGTCAGTAGACATGCATGTTAAGCTAATTGGCTGATCCAAAATGTCCCTAGATGTTGAATGGTATGTGAATGTGATGTGAATTATTGTGTGTTGGCCATTTGTGTGCACTTCAGAAAATGAAATGAAAATGATGGTATCATGGGTTTCTTATGTAAAGGTACAATGTAAAATTCCCAAAGTTAAATAACCTTTTTCAGAGTCTCTTAAGTGTGCTGTGATGGATCATGGGAAATCGAGACAGGATGTGAAACCCAGAAAGAAGTGCTAAGCCCACAAGGCACGCTACACAGCTCCCTCTCTTATGCTTACCAGACATTCTTATCATCACACCTATTCTGCATTCTGTTAAACAAGGAAAAAGAATATAAGGACTTCAAACGTCCTCATCTGGTGGGAAGTAATTGTTCATGGTGCTCTACCTGACATTGCCAAACCTTTATTTTTCTGTTTGTTTTGCTCTTTTGGATTCTGCCTTTAACGTGTTGTTTGCAGAGCCCCTGACCCTTTGCCTGTTTTTGTCTTTAAGAACTTGCTTTAGGTTTTCGTCTGTTTGTATGAGTGTATCAGCAATAAACCATTTTATTGTACTTGCACCTCTGTAAATGCCAGCTACAACACATAAAGTTGATTAACTACGTTTTACAATTCTTTGATTGACCCTTACTCTTTACACTCAATACAGCTCAACATAAAATATGTGATGATATCTGTTTTTGCACCATGGACACTGCACTGAACTAAACTTATAATTACCTTTAAAAAGATCAGTTGATGGGTTATTAATCATTACATTGTTTTTTATTACATACTACCAATGCAGTTAACCCAGCCACTAGGGTCATATAACCGGTCCCAAGCCCAGGTTGATGGGTTGCATCAGGAATGACATCTGGCTTAATTCCCGTGCCAAATCAAACATGCAAATTCAGTCTTTTAAGGATGATTCACTGTGGCAGAAGAAGAAGACAATGAAAACAAAGAAGCAGAAGAAGAAAAAGAAGAAGAGGGGGAGGAGGAAGAAGTGCTCTATGCAGTTGCATGAAAATTATTTTGACTTATAAACTGGCCAGCCTTTAGCAGATAGACCACAGGTTAATTCAGAACCATGTTTAATACCACAATACAATAATGAAGTTTGGCATTTGGCTGAAAGAGAACAGAAGAAAAATGAGGAAATTTATTTCCAATGTCTTTCACAAGCTAGTGGTGACCTGCTCCCTGAATCTTAAATGAGTCCTGTAGGTCATATAACATTTCTATATATTCTGAAATATGCTGCGTTTTTTATTGAGGGACAAAACTATAAACCCAACTTCTAAGTAAAATTCAACCAGAAGGCAACAAGTAAAAATTTACCTTTATCTTTATTTTTACTTTGAATACTTTTACACAGTATAAAACACTGTTAGTAAAACTGTTATTATTATAAAACTGCTATTAAAAAACATATATAGCCTGTGGAATGTAAAGTATAAAATGCTAAGCGGGACAATTTGATATATATTTTGGCTAAAGATACCACGACGTAAAGATTCTCCTACACCACTCCACTGCTATGCTCTCCACTGGCTTCCTGTAGCTGCTCTCATTAGATTTAAAACATTAATGCGTGCCTACAAAGCCAAAAATGGACCTGCACCCTCCTACCTCAAAGCCCTTATCACATTGCACCATGTTCTCATTGATCCTCCAGCACTGCTCGACTGGTCTCCTTCTATCAAGGATCAAGCCTCCTTCTATCAAGGGTCAAGGAGAACATGCACCTAAACTCTTCTCTGTTCTGACACCGAGGTGGTGGAATGAACTTCCCTAGATGTTCAGACAGCTGAGTCAATGGTTGTCTTTTAACAAAGGCTGAAAACCTACCTTTTTCTGAAGTACTTAGATTAGCACTATGTTTATATATTAAAAAACCCTACCCACTGAGTTTTGACTGGCGTACACTGGCCTGTGTCCCTAGTAATCCAGTATCAGCCTGTATTTACTGATAGTGACTTCAAAGCACTTCTGTAAGTCGCTCTGTATAAGGGTATCTGCCAAAAGCTGTAAACGTAAATGCAAATCTAAAGATCTAGTTGAAAGAATTTTCATTCTTGGGCCATAGATGGCTCAAGCTTCAGTCAAAAAATCTGCTAAATTATTGCTTCAAATATGACAGTGACTACGATAGAATTTGCTTTGACAATTAAAAAAAAATTCATGTTTTTACATTTGTAGTTCATGTGAAATCACATTTAAAATCTCATACAAAATTTCTGTAGTCCTGCACATAGCTCTAATGTGTAGCACATGACAAGGAAATGCCATAAGCCTGTACAGTTGTCCAATAGAACGAATATGTTTGGTTTGGTTTTGCTTCTGATTACAAACATGATTCTTGAAATTGCATCAGAGATTGCTGATGAGCTTGGGTCTTGGCTGCTAAGGGCGTTGCTCAGGGCATAATTTGGGACTGGGCAGATATTTATGAAAATATATAATGAAAATGATTTTCGGCTGCAGCATTTGCTTTCTGTGAAATCTGATACTTTACACTATCTCTTTAAGTGGTATAATGACCAAAGCTTTCAATCATCACTTCACCCATAGACACTCTCAAACAAATTCACCAGAGTAAAAATATTTCTCAGGCCATAGTGTACTTCTAAATCAGTGATGCCCTGCCCTGGAGTTTACTGTGCTGTGCTACACAAGACAGTAAAAAGAAGAAAAAGACACTGGACCCTGGGACACTGAGCTCTGATCATTTAGCCTACTCACCACTTTCAAAGCAGGCATCAAAGACAAGGTGTCCTTTTCGGGCTAATCCTGTGTATCCAGGAGGAGTGACAGTCAGTTTGCTCACATTCCCCAACAAGGCATCATCTCCTCCTGTCTCACTGACTGTAAAACACACAGTTAAGACTCAGCATTTGAATCAGGCAAAGAGCGTAAACACAAATGAAGCTTCAGAATGCAGAACAGATTTAAATCATCCAGTAGTGAGAATATCTTACAGTTTAGACAATAATTCATATTTAATGTAAGGTTTATTGTCAAAACACAGATTATGCATATGACCAGAGGACACAAATGTGTCAAGACAGCTCATTTAGTATTAGGTAATAAGTTAATAACAGACGTTAGATAAGTGTATAACCATAGTTCCTATATCTGACTATATCGAAATATTTAAAAGTAATTCATCCAGTCATTGTTGTTAGAATTATCAATAAGCTGAGCACATTAGAAATGAATAAACCTGAGGCTCTGGATTCCTTGTTAAGATCTATAAACAAGACTATTTCTTTTGTACTCATTCACTCATCTGCCAAACTGCCTAATTATTCTGGGTTGCGGGGAGCCTGGAGCCTTTCAGCATCTCAAATGATTTCAGGGGAAAAAAGACGGGGGCCATCGCAGGGCCAATACACACACACAATCAATCACATGCACTCACACCTTAGGGCAATTTAGCCAGTTAGCCTAACAGCCGGTTAGCCTAATGTACATGTCTTTGGACTGTGGGAGAAAAACAAAGAAGCCGTAGGAAACCCATCGGAACATGGGGAAAACAAGCAAACCCCACACAGAAACGTCTGAGTCTGATGTGCTAACCACTGCGCCACCGTGTGCTGAACAAAAAGGTAAGGTGAACAAAAATGATGCAAAATGATATTTGTACAGTGGCATCTACTTACTTTTCACTATTTTGTGAATAAAATTTTTTATCTTTATTCAAGAATTACTACAATGACAATTCTAAGATAACCTGTGACAATTATTTGTCTTCTACAGGTCCAGCTACATGCAAGATTTCCTCAGTATTACAGAGCCCTTGCAGAAATAAAAAACTTTATTGTATACATTAGTGACTCTCGCACCTGAATACAAGGTGAAAGTGTTGTAATATCACAGTACACTTCTGTATTTGCTCATAAAGGTATCTATCTGTATGGAAACATCTCCACACATATCCAACATTGAAAGACATGAAATAGCCCGCTAAGAGTAAGCTTTAGATATATAGTATGTTAAAGACGGTGTAAAGAACACAACTATAGCATTTTATTGTTTGTATCGAATCTGTTAATTTTGTTCTTCAGGCACAAACCAGTGTTTGCACAGTAATCAAAAAGAAATCAATAAACAAACACAGAGGGTGACCAGCCACCCCAGAGGACACGCTGCGGCCTAATATATAGATATAACCAAGTCTGAGATGCAAACACAAAGAAACGCACACATCTCCCATTAGACACTAATCAGCTATTCCATTATACCAACCCTGTTCCTGGAGAACTTACTCCCTGAAGACTTGGACTCCAACCCTAATCATGCCCATCTGACCATCTTATCATTGACTTAAGAAGTTCTTGATCAACTAAAAGAGGTGTGTTCGATGTTTGGTTGCTTTCCTGCAGGAAGAGGATCTCCAGGAACAAGCACGGTGACCACTGTCTCAGACAATAATTAGCTATAATGAATTCTCATGCTAGACAACTGGGTAAAGATACAAATTCTACATGGATATTGTAGATAATATCATTCATATGGAGTCCCAAAAGGAGCATTGCTAAAAAAAAAAAAAAAAAAACTTTTTGCAAGATTTTGATAAGATTTATAAACTGTAAACCCCAATGAACTTAAAGAAAATGACGGAATGAATGAATGTCATATACCAAATCATTCAGCTCTCTCTTACTTACTCATTTGCCGAATTGCTTAATCCTATTAATAGGGTCGCGGGGAGGTTGGAGACTATTTTAGCCAACACTGGGCGAAGTCAGGGCACTCCCTGAACAGCTTTCCAATCTATCACAGGGCAAAACACACAAACATTCACACGCACATCCACACCTAGGAGCAGTTTGGAACAGCCAATTTGGGTAATGCGCATGTCTTTGGACGGTGGGAGGAAACCGGAGTACCCAGAGGAAAGCTACACAAGCACAGGGAGGACATCCAAACCCAGGACCTTCTTGCTGTGAGGTGGACGTGCTAACCACTATGCCACCGTGCCTAAACCAACTCAGGTACGACAAATTTTGCATGATTCCGAAAATAATTTCCCTTTTTCCCAACCATGTCCAAACTTTTCATCCACTAGCTTTCCCCTAAATTAGAGAACAAAATAAATGGCTTCAGTGGTCAGCAACATGGTTTAAATGCCACCATGCTTTAATCCATTTCCTCTTATAGTACATTATGTACTATGTCTACTATGTAGACAGCCTTTTCGCAAGAAAAGAGGCCTGGAAAACCCTGGACAGTCTATCGTGGAGCTAACACTCAAAGACAAACAGCTACTGACTGAAGAAATGACTCTTTAGTCAGTGAGTGATGCTCACACTGACATTTACACCTATGGGTAATTTAAAATAGCCAGTAGAACAAATCAGCATGTCTTTGGATTGTGGGAGGAAACCAGAGCACACAGCGGAAACTTATATATGCATGAAGAGAACTTGCAATCGCCACACTGAAAGACCCCAGTGATAGTAGCAGGTTTTGAACCCAGAACCGGCTGGCGTTGAGGTGACAGTTCTAACCACTGCAGCATCGTGACATATTTTTACAAATTCCCACTGGTTCAGAACTGACACCTCTGACACACCACTGACTCATATCAGGTGACTCACAGCAGCTTAGATCATAGTATATTCTAATCAAATAATAGTGGTGGGTTTTTTTGGGTTTTTTTGCATCTTGGGTCACTCATGTTTAATTCAGATTTAAACAATATCCTGAGTTCTGTAGCTTAAACCTGCAGTTCCACAACATCCTGTTCATCCTCTGAAAATTGCTTTTGATCTCCTGCAGCTCACTCTCTGGCTTTCAACGACTCACATTTTTTCTAATAGCACTGTTCATATAACACCCTCACAAAAGCCTCAATTTTACTCACTCCCTCATCACACATTTACCAAAATGCTTAATCCTTTTACATTTATAGCATTTGGCAGACGCTCTTATCCAGAGCGACTTACAACTATCATTTTTATACAACTGAGCAATTGAAGGTTAATGGTCTTGCTCAAAGGCCCAACAGTGGTGATAGTGGGGATTGAACCTCTGACCTCCGGATCAGCAACCCATCGCCTTAACCAATAACCCACTGCCCTACTAGAGTCACGAGGAGGCTGGCACCTATCTCAACCAACACAGGGTAAAGGCGGGTAACACCGAGACCATTGCAGGAACAATACACACTCTCACACACACACACACACACACACACACCTGGGGCAATTTGGAACAGCCAACTAGCTTTAACTGCATCTCTTTTTGTTACTGTTGGAGGAAACCGGAGTACCCGGAGGAAACCTATGCAAGAATGGGGAGAACATGCAAACTCTACACAGAAACACCCAAGGCCGGGACTCGAACCCAGGACCTTCTTGCTTCTCACCATACCACCCGGCCTCTATATAAAGTATCCAAATTATTAATAAATCTGTTTATTAAATAGCTACTTGTCCAGAGTGCAATGCCTGAAACCACTGGCATCATGTGATTTAATTATATTATATCACAGTACTCACACTGGTTAGGAAGAGAGTACAAGATGTAAATATTCTTATTTGTTAATGAAAGGCATTCGAGAAGAACCACAGCAAAAACGGTTAAATATAAAGCAAACAGTATTAACACAAACAAAATGCCAGGTTTCATAAACACAATAATTACAGCCTGACATACAGAGAGACAGTCAGGGTGGCTAACGTTAGCAAAACAAGCTAATGTTTACAAACAGTGGGTCTCTCGTTACACTCTTAGTATCTTCACACCATGTACCAACCGACACAACCAACAGCACCTCGCTCACGCGCTCTGGTACCACTCGGTATGTGTGCTGTTGTCGTTGCCAAAATTAGCCTACAACTGCTTTGTGTTTACACACCATTCCCGAGGTCTCTAACGTTCTCCTCCATCTTCCTTTCCGCCTCTCCAGCAGCTGGCAGGTGCACCGACGCTGCACGCGCGTTGCCAGGACAACATACTGAGCTCCCCGCGAAAACGTACAGAGCGCGCGCCAGGCGTTGACGTCAGACGCAGCTCAAAGGTGCGCGCGCGCGAGCGCTTGTGCATTTGCGCGATAGCTCCCCCAGCTTCATGGATGTCTCTCAACATGCGCCAGGTTTTATTATCCACAACCTTTCATACCGTTTCCAATAGTGTTAAAACAAAAAAACACTGAATACAGAACCACGCTTAATGTTTTCCATAGCTGTGCAGATACTATACACAAAAATCAATCATTCCATTAAAATCACTGACAGGGCAATGAATATCATCAGTCATGTCATGACATGGTCACCTGTTGTGGGGTGGGATGTATATATAACAATTATCCACTGAAAGTGAGGAATGTCCTCCTGGCCTGAGGTCTCTCTCACGCACTCACTCATTTGCCGGACCACTTAATCCTATTGACGTATGGACTGTGGGAGGAAACCGGAGTACCCGGAGGAAACCCACGCAAGCACGGGGAGACCATGCAAACTCCACACCGAACCACCAAGCCCGGAAATCAAACCCAGGACCGTGTTGCTGTGAGGAGGTTATGCTAACCACGACGCCACCGTGCTGCCCCTTCCCGAGCTGAATAATTGTTTTAGAATCACAGAAACATTCATTCATTCATCTGCTGAACCTGCTCGCCTCGCAGGGACCTGAGGAAGCCCACACAAGCACGGGTTAGAACATGCATGCTTCACACAGAAACGCCTTTGCCAAGCCGGGCCGAGTCTTCTTCCACACCAAACTCGCTCATCCATGTCTCTACGGACCTTTCTTTTTGCTCTGGCGCGCAGTCATGTTGGAACAGGAAGGGGCCATTCCCAAACTGTTCCCACTGGAACTAAGGGGCCAAACCCAGCTCCTTAAAAACACCCCCACACCATAATCCTCCTCCACCAAACGTTACACTCGGCACGATGCAATCAGACAAGTACCTTTCGCCTGGTAAACGCCAAACCCGGACTCGTCTATCAGATTGCTACATAGCGAACGCGTCTCCAGTGCTCTAGAGTCCAGTGGCGGCATGCTTTACACCACTGCATCCGACACTTTGCATTGCACTTGGTCTTTCACTAATGTTTGTAGAAGCAGTCTGCATGCCTAGGTGCTTGAATTTATATACCTGTGGCCATAGAGGTGATTGGAACACCTGAATTCAATTATTTGGATGGGTGAGTGAATACTTTTAACAATATAGTGTATTCGAGCATGCCCCTCCATAACATGTGATGCTGCCACCCACATCTTTACAAACTGCTGTGCATGCGTATTCAAGGGTGGCCTAGCACACACAGAGAGAAAGCAATATCGACTCCCTTGTATGCACAAGTTCATTGCATTCTACATTACTAATAATTATGCCACCACTAATTTTGGTACATTATTTTCTGCACTCCTTTGTTTCTTTTTGTAGATTATATATA
>JAQMYF010000015.1:13153238-13178201 GCA_030014195.1 Neosilurus mollespiculum
TGTGTGTGTGTGTGTGTGTGTGTGTGTGTGTGTGTGTGTGTGTGTGTGTGTGTGTGAGTGTGTGTGTGTGTGTGTTGTTTTTTTTTCCTAACTTCATTTTCAGCCATTTTGAGGAGGTTATGATTTCCCCTAAACTCATTTGAAGGAGCAGAGAGGCAAGCGGAGAGGTGGGGAAATTGTGGAGTGATTGGCAAATGTCTGTTGGCAGTGTTTGAGACAGGCAGGGTCAGCTCTATTTCACAACAGTGATTAGCTCGGCCCATCTGCCGGGCCGAGCAGCTCCTCCTGCTGTGATTGCACTGTTTCTCTGCTTAATGTGGCCGAGGAAATTAGTTCATTTGTGCTGCTCAACCCCAGGCCTACTGATCCTCTACCAGGTGCAGCATTCTACTGAGCACAAAGCCGCAACGAGCACGTGTGTGAATGTGTACATTTCTATGTGCAAGCCAGGCAAAGCATCCAGGGAAGCAGATTCATCCAACAGATTATATTTTAGAAGTCTTTCCTTCCTATCAACACGATGCCTTTATCACCATCATTTATTATCATTATTTATAATTTATTAATTATTGAAAAACTACATTCTAATCATTATAATTTTTTGAATTTTATTTTTAAATAATAATAATAATAATAATAATAAAAAATAATAATAATAAAACTGCAACATGTGACTCTCAGTGTCCAGTCATATAATGCCTAACCAGGGCTAACAGTCTGGCAGAGAACATCTTGATTTTAAATGACAGGTTTGAGAAAGAACTACTATTAAAGCTGTAGGTCAACCTCAGGTCAAACACACACACGGGTGTGTAAAAATCCCAAGATGAACAATAACTCCAGAGCCATGAAATGGCATTAAAGCAGTTCCTATTATTCGAATCACCCTGACCTGCTTTCAAACACAATTTAAGCATTACTTAAAGATTTAGCATTCTAGTGTAAAGACTCAAATAAAAATTGTAAGGGGAAAAAAGATCACCAGCCCCTAAAACTCAGTCTAGACATGCTCCAAAGTAATGCTTCTTTCTGTTCTGCTCAATATTACATCAGTCACATCACCTGACCGCTCAGTCTCCTCTATAACCCATTTATCCTCTCTTCTACCAATTAAGCTGAATGACAGGAAGTGGCTTTCAGAGCTGCTGAAGGTCTGTTGGACAGCTCTCACAGACAGGACTTGAACTTGAGCCGGAACAGAAACACAAAAAGACGCATCAAGTTCTTTAATTTGGAAAATAGGCTTAGCTAGTGATGGTAAACACTGCTGCTATTTTACATTAAAAAGTGGTGAGTGGGGAAGAATAAAACGAGAGTTGCATTTATATTAGAGAAAGAGGCATGCTGAGCTGGAAGTGGTCAGTGTGTGGTGAGAAGCAGGTGTCCAGCCAGGCGGTGCGAGAATCAGAGCAGCCCACTCCAGTCCTGCCTCAGCTCCCATTTCCTGGGGAAGACAGGTGGCATGTACTACAGCTATGGCCCTCTGCAGAGCACTAATTGGAGAGAGAACCTGAAATGGTCCAATGATGAATCGCAGAGAAGCAGTTTACAGCTCAAAACACTAACTCGCTTCAATTTTCCCACTGTTTGCACTGCCATACAGCTATCTGGCTGCTGTCGATGAGGACGAAAGAGAGATGGCTGGATGCCATGAAAAGCTTTGAATTAGATAGCATTCCCCCCCTTTCTCT
This sequence comes from Neosilurus mollespiculum, assembly GCA_030014195.1. Lineage (NCBI taxonomy): Eukaryota > Metazoa > Chordata > Actinopteri > Siluriformes > Plotosidae > Neosilurus > Neosilurus mollespiculum. The sequence goes on from JAQMYF010000015.1 coordinate 13,154,930, forward strand.
CACTCTTTGAAAAGAAAACAAAGGGAACAGTGACTGAGAGAGGGGTCAGAGTGGTGTATGCAGGTACCTTGACCTGGAAGAAAAAAAGCCTGTTATTTCAGCAGCGACAGGAGGGCAGTATAGCACCAAAGGATGGTTGCAAGCAGACACACACACATGCACACACACAATATAAGATAAGATTAGACAAGATAAGATAAGATAATCCTTTATTGTCCAACAATGGGGAAATTCTCGATACTACAGCAGCAAAGTGGATAGATATGCAAACAGAGGTAGAAAGGAAATAAAGTATAATCAGCTGTAATTATTGTGATAAAAATGAAGTTGAAGGTAAAATCAGTGATGGGTGAATGCTTTGTGATAACACGAGTCATCAAAAACATGAGAATGGGGAAATGGAGAAAATCTATGAAAACAAGCTGCTTTTGTGTTTCTGACAACACACTGACATGCAAATTGTAAATTACTATTTAAGATTCACAGGGGGGTTATTCTTACATAATTATTGTTCCTAGTTAATCCAGAAACCCTGCTGTGATATTGGTTCCTGATAATGTAAGCCTATAATGAAATTATTATGAGGATTTATTGTCTTCTATCTATTTTACAATCAGTTTAGCGTTGCTAAAAGAGTAGCTCACAATGAGAAATACGGAAGAGTGACACAGGACAGGTGTGGTGAACTAGCCGTTTTATCCTCAGCTACCTAAGTACTGTAATTAACGTTTTTTTGCTAATTGAAGACAAGCTTAGCAAAAGGGCTGCACTGTATAGAAAATCAGCCACTCATTAATCTCTCTCTCTCTCTCTCTCTCTCTCTCTCTTTTAGCCTAGACTGAAACAGTCTGATTTTCGCAGTTCAGACAACTGCTTTGAATTTGGATGCTAAAAATAACACACATGACTCAAACTGCAGGATGTTCAACATGTTTTGTTTCCAACATGAAAGCTGCAAATCCGAACCGATCGATAAACATGCTTTTGCAGTCTATTCACCTCTTATACTCAGACACCCATGGCTGAAGCTGGTATTGCAAATAGGTTGGTGATAAAGTGATAAATGTGGCCAATGCCTGAATGATAGGCTGCACCCTAGAGGTGACACATTGACAAACTGCACTGCTTCTGCTAAATTGATAGATTCTTAGTCCATACATTTTATTGATCCGCTAATTGTTCAGGGCTTGGTGGAGGGGGAGAGGGGTTTGGTGCTGAAGCTGGGGGTGTGGGGGTGTGACGGGGTTGGAAGCAGTTGCGTCTGTGAATAAATGATGGCTGTCGGTGGCGTGATTCGGCTGCTGTGGAAGACCTCAGAGGCGTGGTGTTGCTTCCCTTAATCGTCCTCTTCGCAGCCCTGAGGAGCCGTTAGTCCCTGCTAGCACTCTCTTCACATTAATAATGCAGTCTCTCTAACAGCAGCATTCTGCTCTAAATGCTCCACAGTAGAGGCTGTCCAAAACATCAATAGCTGCTCTGTGAAATAACCCCATTTGATGCTGGAGCAAAGAGAAAAGTTACAAATGATAATTAATCCTTAAGGCATTAGAGTGTTCTAGAGCTACACTGACATTCCATCTCTCTGTGGTGCTACGACAAGTTTTTGGAGGCGAGCAGGAGTGACTGGGGTGGGTGCAGGGAAAATAGAGGAGGCGGAGAATTACTAATGCTGTTTTTTTCTAGAGCTCGGCATGACAAGGTGACAGAGGATGTACAAACAAGCAGAGATGGGCAGGAGGCAGGAGAGCAGAGACGCAGTCGGATACAGCTTGAATTTCCATTTAATTTCACTCTGAAGTTCAGAGGGTCATAGCAAAACAAAGCAGTGCACCAATAGCATGTAGTAAACACAAACGATTAACATACTCTTAGTTCTGATATCGCACACAAAACACAGCAAGAAAGAGAAACAAAATGATGGCCAGTTCTTTATTATTTTGTTTTTATATGCGTATGTGTGCTAAATGAGTGTTTACAATAGATTTGTGCAGTTTAAATGCAGTAGTGGCTGCTACTTTAAAGCTGTGTCGTGTACTAGTGTGAGCTCCCTCCTCTGAAGGGAAGCACTGATTAAAGCCTCGGCCAGATGGACCACAGCGGTCCTCCTCATTGCACTGTAGAGCCACCGACCGGGTTCAAACATAGCAAAGGCCATCCAACAGCCAAGCATCCCAACGCCCGCACTCTCAGCCACCAGCCTCGCACCCCACACACGATGATAATGAACAGAAAGGACGAATTTCACTCACTATAAGCTCTTACGTAAAAAGTGACTGAACAAAGAAGAACATCCCACTGTGTACAACACCCTCTACTCACAGATTCATCACTCTGACATTCATTCAGGTGAGGCAATCCTCAGAAGAGACCTCTTTAACAGACTAAAGTAAGCTGCTATCTTTCAAATGATTACTGAATAAATCTCGGGTTTTAATAGAAAGCCCATCCGTTAAGGATTATAAATGTGCAGTTAGAACACAGCGGCTCGGAACAAATGATGACAAATGAACGTTCTTATTGAGGCACAGGAATTTTTTTCCGCGTGTGCTTTTGACGTCTTGCTTTGTTTTACTCCGCATGTCTGAGGAGCGTGTGATTGGTTTTGGTGAACCAAGGCCAGGTTCGACGGTGTGATACACACCAGAGACAAAAGCACGGTGAATGTGTGCTAAAGCTGTCGTGATAAATTGATATGGGGTTGTGCAGCCTTGGCGAGGAGGTGACAGTTACGCTGGTTGAGCTGGCAGGAAAAGTTTACTACAGCGTCGGGCAATGAAAGAAGAACTGAAGCCACTGTCAGTTTCAGACAGCAAGGCTGGAGATGGAACTGCAACTGACTTTGAAGATCCTGGAGGAAATTTTTATGTACTTTCTGCCATGTATATATATATATATATATATGCATGTTACCCTGAATTCTTGCAGTACTAATTCACTTTATTAGACTTTATGAACATGTGAAATTAAAACAGTGGCAATGGATACTAACAGTCACTGATCTAACAGGAAGTGGGCAGATTGTTATGGGAAACACACATAATGTGTATGAATGGGCCAGAACATGGGATATGACACATTCGACACATTTAACGCTCATCATCCTCAGCAACATGGCACCCACAGTGGGCGGAGATGAGAGAGGGTCCGTGTATACGAAATAGCAACAGAAAATTAACGGCGGGTGGCTAACTGGCTTGGCCACTCATTAGTGACTGTAGGATTGCTGTTCTTGAAATAATGGACAGTATGGGGAATTGATCTCGCATTGGAAAGTCTCTCCGCTCAGTTTGAACACTGTGCAATGCACTCGCTTTTAATTTGTTCTCAAGCACTTTACTTGTGTTTCTTAACACAAGAAGTCAACAAGCAAACAAACAAAGCATACGGTGTGTAGAATCTTTAGGGGGTACATTTTTGATATATTTGCCCATGAAATACACACCTCCCTCCTGTGCTCCTTCAGAAGCTCCCCATAAATGAATATACATGCTTTTCCAAGGCATCAACATTAACAATGACAATCCAATCTCTCCTGTATCCAATCAGCAGCACAAGCACAAATATCCCCTGTTGCTGACTGGCTGGAATAGTGTTGTGTGGCTCATTTCAAGCTGCTTTGTATGTTTCCCATTTACAGAGCCAGGGCTATGGATTTTAAAACACTGGATTTGTTAAATGTACACACAGATGAGACGGCTAGTGGAATGAGAAGGGGAAAAAGTGTGTATGATAAGAATATATGACGGCACCTTTAATCTGCCATGATTTATTTAAGCACAACCACACCCCTAAAAAGAAAAAAAACGTCTGTGATTGGTCTGAATGCTCGGTGCTTAGAGAAAGCAGATTTCTGTAAGCACATTCTGATCATGATCAACAAACAAAGAAATGTTGTGATCTTTTTTACATACCTGCTTTAACTACTGTAATATCTATGTTTAAAGAAGATTATTATTCCTGATATCTGTTTTTTTTTTCTCCACAGCTACATACAGTACACACAAAAGCAAGAAACTAATCAGCGTTAACACTGTGATTTAGTTTACAAACATACGTTTTTAAATAACGAAGCTTTAAAATAACGACGCTTTAAACTCTAGTAAAGAAAAGACCTTGTTGGAGTGATTTAAAAGTAGCTGCTGAAAAGAGATGGAGCTTTAACACAAATTGAGTTGACACCTTTAGAGGAGTTTATACTTTGCCATCTTAAAATAAACCTGTGAGGATTGAGGGTGAAAATTGAGATGAAAAGGTATGCACTTACAGGGGGGAAAAAAATTCATAGAGTTGAAACAATTATCACCACGTCTCTCTCTCGCATGTTTCAGCATGTCACGTTCCACTGAGAGCTTCTGAAACACAGAACACAGTCTTGTTATGAAGAGAGCAAACTGGGTAATCTCCATACAGAACGGAAACATGTCTACAGGTATATGGTGCTTGTTAACGTATAAACAGTGTTCAGGATTTAAATTCAAACAAGCGTCATCAGACTGCTAGAAATTGCTTATTGAAGAAGTGATTTGTGTGTGTGTATGTTTGTGTGTGTGTGTGTGTGTGTGTGTGTGTGTGTGTGTGTGTGTGTGTGTGTGTGTGTGTGTGTGATGTTTTACTTGTGTAATTCAACAATTTCTTCTCTTTACTTTCATTCGTCTACCAGAGGCGAAATAAAAAGCATTCAAGAAAGTCCTACATTCAGGAAAATAGAAATCATAAAAAATTAAAGAGGGGAAAAAAAGGGAGAAAAAAACCCTGGGTGGGATGTGATATCATAGGAATGTGTATTTCCATTACTGAGGCTGATGTGATACACATCTCAGTGCATTGGCAATGATCTGATACATTAAATATGCATGTGAAACAGCTACAAATGTGCCATAAGATGATTCAGGACACTGCAAAACAATATGACACGATTTGAATCAACAGAATGCAATATAATGTGAAAAATAATAATAATAATAATAATAATACACTCTAATACAATTCAATAGGGTACAGTTAGTTATGATATAACTTATTTCTTCGGTTCTTCTAAAGCAGACAGCAAGTCATACATAAAGGGGAAAAAAAATTATTTTACTGATGCAGCCTAAGTTCATTCAAAGATGTATCTGGTGCACACTGACGGCAATCACATGACATGAGCTATTATACTTATGTGCTAAAGCGTGGGTGGCACAGTGGTGTAGTGGTAAGCACGCCCACCTCACAGCAAGAACGTCCAGGGTTCGAATCCCAGGGCGTTTCTGTGTGGAGTTTGCATGTCCTCCCCATGCTTGCGTGGGTTTTCTCTGGGTACTCCGGTTTCTTCCCACAGTCCAAATCACACGTAAGGCTTATAAGCTGTTCCAAATTGCCCCCAGGATAGTGTGAATGTTTGTGTGTGAGTTGGCCCTGCGAAAGCCTGGTGAGCTGCTCAAGGTGTACCAGAGGCGGTTGAGGCTCTAGCTCCAGGTTAGGCTCCTAGTTAGGCTCCAGCCTCCCCTTAATAGGATTAAGTGTTTCGACTAATGAGTGAGTGAGTGAGCGCTGAAGCCGATCTGTGAATCTTACCATCATGCAATATTGTGATTATCAATTAAAAAGATATTAAAAAGTGTGAAGCAAATAAAAAATGTGCAATTGCATGTGTGTGTGCGTGTGTGTGTGTGTGTGTGTGTGTGTGTGTGTGTGTGTGCAGGATGTGGGCAGGATGGGGCAGGCAGGGTTCAGTGTAATTAGTCGGATTGAGGACTGAAATGAGGCAGTGGAAGAGGAGGCTGGGGCTAGGAGTAGTGTGTGTGTGTATGTGTGTGTGTGTGTGTGTGTGTGAGAGAGAGAGAGAGAGAGAGAGAGAGAGAGAGAGAGAGAGAGAGAGAGGGTGTGTGTGTATTAATTGGAGCTCAGTAGCTGGTAAGGTCAAAGATACTCCTAAAACAATGAAGAACAAGGTGGCCATGCAATATAGTTAGCAATGTGTGTGTGTGTGTGTGTGTGTGTTAATGAAACATTACCTATTTAGGGAATATGATGTCCAGTCACAAAAATTCTAGAAAATAAAGTACTATTTCTTCCATCTTCACTACACAAAAGATGTCTCACATCAAAACAAATGAAAATATATTTCCAGCAGCAATTAGCTGGGGCTGCACACAAAAGGCCCTTTTACAGAATGCAAAATAAATCAATTAGTCAGGTTGTTAGCCTGTTAGTCATTTCACAGACCCCTTCTGCTTTAATGGCTTTTTGACAGCAGATAAATGATGCCATTTACATCAGCTACCCTGTTTTAAGTCTGTTCAGCTTGTGGTCGTGAATTGGGCCATACACACACAAAGTATGATAACGGAGCAAAATGGCCAATATGTCGTACGAGTCCGAAGGAGGTCTATTAATTTGTGTGCATTTAACTGCGGTAGGCTTCAAATGTGTGCTGACAACAGTGGAGGAAAATTATTACAGCAGAAACAAAAATTGCATATACACTCACTCACCTATCCACACACCCACCCACACACACACAATAAAGCATGCAGGAGTGGCAGCAACCATCGAAGTCACAGCTTCCATGTTCTAGAGGCCGATCCTCTCAGCGTGGATGGAATGTCATTCTAATCCCTCTTCTCTCGCTCCATCTGTCCCCGCTCTGCAACTGGTCAGACGCACACAGAGAGAGGAACGCACTGATCGCATGATTCATACAGGGCCTTTTGCTTCTTCAGCTTGGCTACTCAAAATCTGTGAGTCTACTTCAAGTGCACACTGATGCAATTCAACACGAATTACAGATTTAATAGAATTTCAGATTGAATACGATTTTTACGACGTCACTCACTTAAAATTGTTTTGTACATTTAATATGACAAAGCTAATCTTGGCTTATTAATAGAGCAATTTGAAAGCAGCAATTATTCTTTTCAATTATTATTCCATAGCACTGTTCAATCGGAATATGAGTAATCAGAAGGTGTTTCTTATCAGTTTCTCTTTAATATGGCAAGCTCCATTCTGGTGTCTTTACTAACAACAGCAACAACAACAGCAACAACAACAACAACAACAACCACAAATCTTAAAGTTTGGCGGTCATGGTACTGTTTATCACTGCTATAGCATAAGTGATTAAACCTAATAACTTGTTGTGTGGACCATCAACTATAGCAAATATAAACTATAAATAGTGATGCATGATGTGTCATTAATAAATACAATCATTCATTCATTCATTTATTCATTTTCTAATCCGCTTAATCCTAATTAGGGTTGCGGGGAGGCTGGTGTCTATCTCAGCTGACTCTGGGCGAAGACGGGGTACACCCTGAACAGCTCACCAGACCATTGCAGGGCTAATTAATACATTCATAATTGGAAAACATTAGTAAATTAATGCACAAGAATTAATAAACAACTACATGCTGTTGCATACTACAGAAATGACATCTTAGCAAGTTAAACTATCTTGAATAGAATGAGAATGATCTAGCATTTCCTAGTAGAAGATTGCAAGACACAAGACCTGAGATTATTAAACCTATTTCTAGATGAGAACCAACTTTTCATTAATCCTTTCTGCAGTGTGCGAGAAATGAATCAACTTCAGAGTGCTAACTCTCAGGCCATAATACAGCTCATCAACATAGACTTCACCAGTCAGTGTTATGTATCTGGGTGATGGAAATAATAAGAAAACAGGTGAATAGGGTGCAATTCTGACAAACCAATTAGTCACTGAAATCTTCAACTTTCAGACATTAAACAATAATAATAATAATAATAATAATAATAATAATAAACAGTGATTATAATGATATAAGCAGGTACAGAGTGATAGATATTTGTGTAATACACCACAACTGGTTTTCCTTAATCCACACAGCATGCACGAGGAACCCAAGATCCAGAACACGCACTCACACACAGACACACACACACACACACACACACAGACACACACACACACACACACACACACACACACACACTGTAAGCCAGCTGTCATTAGCTGGCTACTCAACTTGTAGAAGAGTGGAGTGCACTTCGACTCGTTCTGCTTTTGGGTTAACAGCGCTGCAGAGTTTGGAGGCAGTGGAGAGGCACTACGATGGCTCAGTGGCTGGTACACTGCAGATTTGTGAACTCACGCAGAGGTTAATGGACTAACTCAAGTTGATGCGTGCTGCTACGAGAGGGGCCTTCATATAATTGAATCCAACCTTCATGGGATTAAAACAATAAGCAGGTTGTTTTGCTTTCTTTCTCTGGATTAGGATTAATGTGTTGTTGGAGGTGAACGGAAAAAAAATTAAGTATTGCACAGAGAGTTTCCACACTTATCCGAAGTAGTCTTGTAGAAGCATAAAGGATTACAGTCAAAATACAATTTTAGATGTACAACTACAGAAAGTATTTCATGTCCAATCGAGGTACAACAGCAATTATTTTAGGTATACCCAGAAGTAAGTATTGATTGTTTCTCCCATGGTTTAATAAAAATAAATTGCTTGGATTACAACTGAATTAATTGTTAAATTATTAGCTGAATTAATTTTCTAGAAATAACTTTAACTGAATATTTTTAAACTAATCAAGTCTTAATGCTAATCATTCAACATCATACTGAAATATACTGTGAACATATGGTGCAGACGATGGACAAAACCAAATATTGCTGCAGTGAATTATATATATATATTTAAAAATATGCTTTTATAGATATTGTGACATAGTACATAATATTGCTTTTTTAGAAACTGTAGAAATCCTAATTTGATGATGAAGTAAACATTGGATAACTTGAAACCTTTAAAAAATATTCAGCATATCATACAGTCAGCAAGAGCCTATGTTTGGGGAAAACTGGTGCTTATGGTGCAATAAACAAAAAATATATCACAAATGAAACTGTAGTATATTGAGACCAAAATTATTTACCATTAGTACCACACATCGCTCGTGACCATGATGTCCTTCCAGTGTCTCGTTCCTCCCTTCCGATTTTTTTCCAGACAGAAAAAAAAAAACATTTCCAAGACTGCCGGTTTGAAGTGGAAAGTCTTGGTTGTCAGTGATGCACAGCTCTGTCACTGTCACATCTCCAGACGCATCAGGTCCTTGAATAAATGGCATTGTCAATTGCCAGTTATGCCAACACAGAAATTCAATTTTGGTAAGCACAGGAAGGTATTTCTTGCAATGATACTTCTCATTTTTATTTGCTCTGGGCTTCAAATCTGCTTCAGCACCAGTCAGTTCGGTTCCTTTCTCTCCGTTCTGGCTCATTCTTCATCAATCCTTCCTTTGCTTCTGTATTCTAGGCTCAAACTGATATGGCTCAGAGACATTTCAAATAAACAGCTTTCTTAATGTCCTTGTATTGTGACATTTTTCAGAATAAGGGGTGTAAATAAATATAAATTTTGAATAGACTGAAGCACTGCTGGAGTTTGTTGTATTGACTATTAACTAAACACTACAGTAACAATACAAACTCTGTGTCTGAAATCATTTACTTACTCACTGCCCCTTCTCACTATATAGGGAATTAAATACAAAGGACTATAGTGAGCTCAACGGTAAAGTGTTAAAATGCTTTCGGACAAAAGTCCTTACGTAAATTGCGTAATGATGTCACACAGTTACAATGTAACAGCTGGTGGACCATCCATAAGTAACACTGCTACTGCCATTTATTAAATCAAAGTAGAGGCTTTGGATCAATCGCTTTTACTGTAATTTCATATTTTATGCCTCACTCCATTTTGGTTTCCTTTATTTTCTCCGAAGAACTCCTGAATTTATCTTGCACATCCTGTCATAAGAATGAACGCAACGCATGATGGTACATATTGCTTGGTTAGTGACCATCGGCTATACACCACTCTTCACACTGCATTATGGGATATAGTGAATTCATTACATAGTGTATGATAATTCTCAGTGTGTATTTGGACAAAATAGTGAACTCACTATATAGTGCACTATAAGTAAGTAAGAGACTTTGAATACAGGGAAAGAGATTCATGGTTTAGCAGCAGAGTTTGAGTTACTAACCACAGAAAAGGAGCTGAAACAAACAAAAAAAAATGTGCATTCCAAATATGTACCCTACTTAAACATGTTGTGCAGTGTTTTATGCTTTGATCCACTATAATCATATGCTTTTATAACTATATGTTTTGATTCACTATGGATGGACCATTTCATGGTTACTGCCATATTGAATTTGCTGCAGTGCACACTGGGACTGTTTGGGAACAAACAAACCAAGGGAACCGTGACAAGTGGACGTGCTGATTCGGCAGTGGCAAATAATGTACCCTGTAAATTACTTTTATCAAATTTTAGTGAGTGCATTGAACTGTCAGTGCCCTTAATGTTAGTTGCTTGTGGTCGCATTTGAACTTTGGGAATTCCAAGATGGCCAAACACCAGCTAGGACTTTTAAAGTTTTTATCCACCACAGGGAGTGGTGTGACTAGAGGGACACCTGGATATGATTTATGTGATGATGTCTCACGTAAACAATGATTTCTAGTCATACAAGGTTGAAGACCTTAGGTCTTATTTATCGGCCAGAAATGTGCCCATTCCAGCATCAAATGCCAGGAAAGATGTCATACATGATCCAGTCGCACAGGCCTAAAATTTACAAAAGATCCTATAGTAGGCTGCTCTAACTAATAGATACATTATTATTAGTAAGAAAAAAGATGTATATTTGATCTAGTATTTTGTATTATAAATTATTTATAACTAGATCTACATAGATCTATTTCAGAGGGCCCCTTAATTTAGCGATTTTGAAAAATTTAGCGATTGGCTAAAATAAAATGGTCAACAAAATTTCTCGATGTACAATAATACTCTTAATGTTGCTCACCTGTCATTGTATCGCCTGTCATTGTTGCAGTTGTACACTGCACAACGATCCGCACCACCCATTTCAAGCTCAAGTACAGTCTAAATGATGCTGGAAATTGCACTAGCTTGGTACTGGAACTAACATAATTTTCATATAAATCATATCCAGGTGTCCCTCTAGTCACACCACTCAGGTGGTGGATAAAAACTTTAAAAGTCCCAGCTGGTGTTTGGCCAGCTTGAAATTCCCAAAGTTCAAATGCAACCACAAGCAACTAACGTTCAGAGCACTGACAGTTCAATCCAAACTAAACTATCACTAAAATTTGATAAAAGCCGACTCTGATGATCCCTAATCACATAATCACATGTTGTTCCAAAATTCAAGTAATGTTTCCATGTTAAACACAGTTATTTGCCACTGTTGAATCAGCATGTCCACTTGTCATGGCTCCCTCGGTTTGTTTGTTCCCAAACGGTCCCAGTGTGCACTGCGGCAAATCCAATATGGCGGTAACCGTGAAGCGGCTGATTAAAGTTAATTAACTTTTCTTGCTGACATTTCACCCCACCTCCCCAATTTGTAAATTTCCCCTTTAATCTGAAATCCCTCCTTTAAAGGCTACTTGACTGGGCCCAGTCAGTTATTATTTTAAGTGAGCATCATCACTTTGGTCATCACTTCATGTAAACTGTGGATGTAAAGCCTGAAAGCACATTAATGAATGTGAAAGCAAAATTATACAAAACGCCAGGCTCTACAGTTACTTATGTATTTTTGTCACTTCAAGGTTAAGGTAAATGAAATATCAGTCATCGTGTTTAGGTCCTTGTGACCATATAGAAAGCTCTTAATGCTATATGTAACACCAAATTAAAGATGGTGTTTGAAGCATGTCGTCACTATTTCTTTTAAAACAAAAACCGTCAAAAAAGTAGCCAACTCATGTAGGTTCTTACTATTAACTCATGGCTTTGATATCCTAATTCAGAAAAAGAAACAAACTGTCATGAGGCTCGTAGTACCTGAGATTACAGATAAATGTGAGTTTGCTGAAGCTGTTCCTGCAGGCGCCGGCTGGGAGGCCCGACCCGACCCGACCCGACCCGGCTGTCTCACCACCGGGAAACCTGTTTCATATTTCATACGCTCACTGGGCCCTGATGCCAACAGTCATTCTTATCCAGTCGGCTGAACACCGGGGGATGTGCGGCCTTTTGTATTTATGTAGGTATGAAGCAGGTTCTGAGACGATAAGAGCAGAACTGTAATTCATTTTCCAGGCTCATGATTTGCTTCTATTGTATGTGAGCACAGCGGCGCGAAAAAATCCCCTTCCCTGCGCATTAAATGACACCTCGCTGTGGGTCTTTTTACCCATGAAATTCAGGATACGTCCCCAAATCGTACACTACTGTATAGAATAGCTTGTCAAAATAACACAAGGTCCATGACTGGGACTGATTGTTTTTGGGTGGTAGTGTCTCTAACAGCTGGTTGCGCACGGAGAGCAAAAACTGCGTGGATTGTCCAGGGTCGGAAACGTGTTTGTAATAGATATCGATTTATTTGGATTAGGAATGATGGCTTTAATAATGGGAAAAGTCACAATTTGCTTTCTTTTGGTGTAAGGAAGCATTACGCAGTGACTCGTGGGAAAGTCGGACTGATGGAGACGGCAATAGGTTTTGTCAGCATTGAGAGCCCTGGTACTGGAGAGGACGGAATATTCTACAAAGTACTGTTTGCAAGTCACTTGTCAAGTGGCTCAATGGGGGTGGGAGATATATATATATATATGTTTGTGTGTGTGTGTGTGTGTGTGTGTGTGTGTGTGCGCGTGCGTGCGTGCATGTGCAAAATATCCATGAATTTAGATAGATAGATAGATAGATGGATGGATGGATAGATGGATAGATGGATAGATAGATAGATAGATAGATGGATAGATAGATAGATAGAATAAACAAATATCCAAGTATAAATAAAGTGAATGTAATCACTGTTCAAGCTTAAAATTTTTAAAGCTTACAGTATATCCTGAGCTAACCAGAGCTATTGCACCTTTTTTTATTACGTGAATGACAGCGTCGTAACGAATGTGTTTTTGCGCATGCGCACTGCCCATAAATTATGGCTTATATTTTAATGCTATAGCCATTCTCTAATCGTAAAGTATAATACCGTCGTGTGTTGCCATTGACTGTATGTCCTACTGGAAGCTTTTTCTCATAGAGACAGGGTAATTAAGTTGCTTAAAAGAAAGAAAGAAAGCTATAGACTAAATGTATACTACTTAATTAAGGTAGGACCCACTGCGAGAACACTGGGATGTCTTTTCTCAGGGAGTGAATTAGGAGAGCTTTCATTCCAGATGGATGTAATAGTGCCCTGCCTAAGCATTCGGAGCCATTATTTCGGATAAGGTGGAGTAAATGGATATAGGGAGTAAAGACCTTGCTGGATCGTACTGGAGAGTGGTTATAAAATAGCACGCCTGGGTAGATTGCACGGGGGATACGAGGGTGTGTGGGTGTCGGACAGAGGTCTCCCTGCGGACGCGCGCTTGGGCGCGAGCGCGCCACCCCTTCTGTGTCTGCGCGCAGCCAATCAGATTTCACACGCGCCTGGCAGGGCGCTCCTTAAATGGTGTGAAGGAAATGGGATGCTCGCACTCGCTCACTCGCTGCAATTTAAGGCAGAGCGCTGTATTTTTGTTTTGTTTTGTTCTGTTTGTCGTTTTATTTTCCCTTTCATTTCCGTCCCGCGTTAAGGAAGAAAAAAAAATAATAAAATAAATCGCTGCTATCCCTACGCAGGCTTCAATATCCGCCGCACAGAACCGCGCCACTGACTCGGTTTATTGTCTGAGCGTTCCGTCAGCGCCCGGCTGTCCTTGGGAACACCTCGCCGTAACCTCATCCTGAACAGCACAACCGCAAGTCCTCCTGACTCCCTTTTACTCCAAGTGTCAGAACCCGGAAACGAGAATGGTCATGGTGAGTAACGGAGCCGATTTATTATTTATGCACTGATGCTTCTATTCTCTGTTTGGTTATTATTTATAGAACGTTCTGCTTCACTCAAGCAAAAACAGTGCGCTCCTTCAAAGCGCACTGTTTATCTCCTGGTACAATAATGCACAAGTAGTTTTTCTGTGTCATGAAAAGAGGGTTGAGGACAGAATATGGTGCAATTCAGTATTCAGCATTGAACTCTCTACAGATTTGATTACAGCTCTGGTAGGCAATCGAGGTGTGTGTGTGTGTGTGTGTGTGTGTGTGTGTGTGTGTGTGAGCGTGTGTGAGGCTTTTATACAAAGAGCAAGTGAGATGTTTTCCCAAATCCATTGGCTTCTCCAGCAGTGAGGAGTATTTTTGTTTGTTTTGCAGATTTTTTTTTTTTGGTAGTAAATTTAGTCTTATTTAAATCGCTGCACAAAAGCAATTCACTTCTTCAGTCCATAAATACACACACACACACACACACACACACACACACACACCACAGAGCATATAGTAAGTATAGGTTATCTGTGGCTTGTGCACAAAGCTTTAATCCATTTACACTTGCATTAACAAGTCGACCTATATTATATCAGCTATTACAATAATCAAAACATCTAAGATCATAATGCTGGCTGCTTAATAAGAATAGATGTCATGGTACAATCCTCTATATAAAAACCTCTACTTTATATACCTTTGTGAGGACACTGCAGAGCCGGTAAAGGGTGTGCATTAAAGAAAACAACGTTAATTGACGTTGTGTAAATTATATATCAGTGATCATTAATTTTTTAGCTGGGTGAGTGTGTCTGAAGGGGTGAGACGTCCTGCTGAAATCAGTGCATGCTTTTAGTGCGCATGCATTAGTGGTTAATTTATAAAGCTACCCAGTGCTGCGCAGGCATTCTATCACTGTAGTGCCTGTAAGTGCACACTCAAGCACCGGAGCTCAGCAGCGATTGATTGGTTTTGCTGGTACGGAAAAAAAGGCTTCTCTTTGCCAAGGCGTCAGTGCTCCTGTCTACTCCGCTGCCAGTGCGAAAGGTGTTAATTTTCCAGGGGAGTGGAGATGATGGACAAGTCAGGCGGCCTGTGATGGTATAGGGGTGGGTGGGGCTAGTGTGACTGCAGCCAATGACGTGGGAGCTGGGAGTGGGGCTGCAGCGTTTGGCTCACGCCGAAGCCTGTGCATTCACAAGCAGCTGTGCTCAAAGGAGGAATGCCCACTCTTGCTCTCGCTCGCCGCACGCTGCCTCACTACCACTGAGCCGCATTCAGACACACAGAGAGAGACAGAGAGATAGAGGGAGAACGAGAGAGCTGAGAGAGAGGGGGACATTTACACCGCTGCGGGAGAGAACCCTGCTTGCCGGCTCACAAATGGAGTGGAATGGGTTTAAAATGGTAAGGATGCTGCAGTGATTTTGTATGCATGTGTGCGTGTTTTTATTTATTTATTTATTTATTTAATTTTTTTGTTTGTTTGTTTTGCCCTTGCCGTGTTTCGGTACCTACTGCTGCAGCACCCGCATTACACAGGCTGCCAGTTTCTCTTTCTTTTTCTCTGTGAGCATCTTTTCTCTCCTCCGCATCGATCCCTGCCGGGTGCTGTGAGGAGAAGCACAATCACAATGGATGGAAGGAGGAGAAGGGAAAGAGGACTAAAGGAGGGATGAGGAGAAGGCGGGACAGGGCGGCTGCAGCTTGTTTGATGTCGGGTTTTAAAAGCTGTTTTACGACTAAGGAGGCGCGCAGAATCTTAATGAACACCTTCCGATCTGCAAGCGCTCCATCTGACCACTGCAGGAGATCTTCAGTGCAGATTTACACTGTGTGTGTGTGTGTGTGTGTGTGTGTGTGTGTGGAGCTCGTTTTTCCTAATTTGTCTATTAATAAGTGGTTTAGTTGAACGTCCTGGGTTTCTTCAAAGAAAATATTTTTGGGATGAAGTTTGATGCAGATGCAGATTGCGTAACTGCATGGCAGCGCGCGCTCTCACGCATGAGTTTGTAAATGAGTATGAGTGGGAGTGACCCAGCATGTGACAGCCAACGTGTGTGTGTGTGTGTGTGTGTGTGTGTGTGTGTTGGCCACTGTTTCTGTATGCAAGTCTATATATTTCCTTTGTGTATACATGTCTGAAAATCACGGCTGTGTGTACATTTTCTGTAAATATCATTGTAGGGTAATAAAACAGACTGCAGTGTATGTGCATATGTGTGTGTGTGTGTGTGTGTGTGTGTGTGTGTACATCCATTGTTGACCAAGGGCTCTGAGGCTGCCTCGCCCGGCTCTCACCAGGCTTGTAAGAGACTGTGCCTGCCAGGAACCAACTCTCCCCATGAGGAAGAGAGGGATGGTGGGAGGGAGAGAGTGAGGAAGAGACACACACACATACAGAGACAGAGAGGGAGAGAGAGAGAGAGAGAGAGAGATGAAGCCGACAAAACTACCTCAAATCAGAAAACACTAAGCCTATGTTATCAGCATCTGTTAGGATATTAGCAGGACAGTATAATTGCAGGGTAGTTGATGGCAAATATTGCACGCATTAAGAGTTGAACAAAAATGACATGACTGTCAAACATGAGACAACATCTGAACATTTCTGAAACAATGCGTCCTCCTCCGCTGCTTAGAGACTTTTTCAATTTGGTAATTTGTATCCCAAATGTGGGCAGCATTCTTTTTTTTTTTCAGGCGAATGTCTAACTGTTTTTGTGTGGGCTTTAACATGCAATCGAAATGCTAATTGAAAAGGGACCAATTTCCAACAGTGATTCCTGCTGTACCTTACGCTGTCTTTCTTTGTGTACATGTGTGTGTGTGTGTGTGTGTGTGTGTGTGTGGAGAGAGCATAGTAGCAAGTGTTAAAGGATTCAGAGGGCATACAGATGGGTAAAGAGAAAGCGTTCCTAGATGCTGAATTTATTAGTGTACCTCCTCCGCAGCCCAATGCTCCCATAACCACTGAGAACAGTTCACCTTCTCCCCTTATTCTTTCCACCACCGTGCTCCTCCCTCACTCCTTTCTTCTCTCTGCCTCCTCTGTTCCATAACACAAGCCACACCAGTCTACTACAGGGCTTTCTCCTTTATTGTCCAGCTCCAAGGTTGCATATCAATGCTAATATGTCCGTGGTTAGACTGAATATTAAAAGGCAGTGGATGGAGGCGCAGGTGGGCAGCAGAGGGAGAGGAAGAGAAGGCGAAAAGACTGACCACTGAGCTTCCAGGACAAGCAGCAGGGGTGAGAGAATAGCTCCAGGAAGTGTGATGGCTGGGTGGGAGACTTTGCGCCCCTTTCTACAGAGCGTGCCTACACATAAAACCAGAGTGACACAGACAGCCAGTTGATTTATTTCAGAGTGAAGGAAAGGGAGAGTGAGAAAGAAGTGTAGGATGGAGAGAAAGAAATGGCACCCCGCACTCTATTCATAATACAAACTGCAGTGTGCATTAAAGAGGCTGTGTGGTTTTGTCACTAACCTACTGTGGTGCATGCTGGGATTTGTACTGGAGTGCTGTGACTTTTACGCTATACTATATTCATTATATGAAAGAAAAAAATGTCAGAACTAGTAAACAGGGTGTGGTTAGAGAGATATATAAAGAGGCTGATGTTATTTCCCAGAGGGATTAGTCTCCCTCCTTCCATAACTACTTTATTCCACTGCAGGAGAGCACAATGCGTTTAATGCCTGATGCCCTTCCGCATCAGCCTCAGGTGGTGGCGCCGTAGAGCCTTTCTGTGCCTGTCTCCTGCAACTTCATCTATAGGCCACTAGCACTTTTCCCTACACATGCCACAACTACCAGGATTCCATTCCATTTTTAACCCTAATGAACTTCATAAATATTAATATGACTATGTTACATCAATTACCTGCACTGACCAGACAGCGCTACTTAGTTCATTATCACTTTAATACATTGTAATTGAGCAGTAATTATTGTTTGGGTTGAACATTTCACATGTGTAGTGTGTGTGCTGTTGGAGGATTTACTGCATACTGGAATCAGTTTAACACACAACAATAACACAATCTGTACAAACCGCTGCTCAGATAGAGACACATCATGACTGTCGTGTGAGCACACAGCAATTACATATCTGATCATGCATCAGACACGTGGTCAGTGAGAACACACTGATGATGCAAGGGTGCAATAAAATATGCTATGATTTAATAGCAAAACATGTTATATACACCCTCAAAAACTGTATTCTTATCATTTTTGTTGTTTTTCTGCTATGTCGGGATAATGGATTTAAAAACAACAACACGTGCAAAACAATGCAACAAGTATAATTCATTTAGCCATAGGAGATCAGTAAGTGTGTGTTAAATGTAAGGCTCTAGTGATACATCACGTGGATGTTCTTCTTTTGATTTATTATTATTTTTCAGTTTAACCTTTATTCAATGTAGGTAGTCATAGGCACTCAGTAATCTTTTACAAGTGATCTCTGGTTGAAAAGAAGGTAGCGCAGTAACACATATAACAGCACTATGAATCTAATAAAAACATTTAGACCTGATTTATTACCTTTATTATTGTTATTTATATCTGGTTTGTTGGATCACTGTTTATGATAGAGAATCCACAGTGTATACATAGTTATAGACAGGACAGTAGCTCAAACCTCCACAAACAGAATTTACTCCGGCTGGCAAGATTGTGACATTTACACCCCTATAGTATAGATTTCTATCATAAAATCTATTTTAAAATGTTAAATGATATTTATTGGAGCCATAGAACTTCATTTACTTTAATATGTTATATGATATATTATCTAAAAAAATGATTAAATGGTATTAAAAAATTATAGCAACAAAACAAAATAAAAAAGTCATGGACCACCTGGCCATGCTTCACGGATCTCCGGACCCCACTCTGAGAATTGCTGCTCTGTATTTCTTCACACACATTGATGAACAATGGCACCAATGAAGCTCGAATCCTGACACTGACAAGTAAGGCAGCGTTGATGTATGCGATAAACACACTGGAACTTTCTGCTTCGCTTATAGATGTTTTCATGCCTCGCTTCATGTTTTAGAATCACATGAGCTATTAGATAAGGTGCTATTAAGAGGTCTTTAATGGGATAAAACTAAGTTGACACTTATTACAGCTTTTTATTATTTCACGAAGCTCAGTTGGCATCGAATTAAGCAGGGTAATTTTGTGAGTCTTGACATCTTTCAGATGGCAAATTATCTTAGGTAAGCAAAGGTTAAGAAGCCAAGTATATTCAAACAAAATCTGCTCTGCTCATTGTCAGGATTTTATGCTTCTCTTTTTTATGCAGACTTCATTTCCTTGTGAAAGCTAAATATACATGAATACCAACAAAACGTTTTAGTTAAAATTTTAATAGGCTTCCACAGTGATTTCTCTCATTTATTCATCTCCATTCTCCCTGCAGATAGCTGAGGCGAAAAAGAACGTGATGGCAAGAGGGGGGGAAAGGGAGAGTGTGTGTGTGTGTGTGTGTGTGTGTGTGTATGTGTATGTGTATGTGTGTGTGCTCTTAAGCAGGCTTCACAAGCCTAATTCCTCTGGCACAAATTCAAAGTGCCATGCACAGACAGGCGATAATCAGCTGGATTCTCTCTCTCTCTCTCACTCCATCTCACTCAAACACACACACAAAATATATACAGTTGACATGCAAACCATGGTTTTGGATAGTCTCACCTACTGCTGTCTCACCAAATCTGTATTCCACACACCACCATCCCTAAGGCTGATTATCATTCAGCACTCATCTTCACATGTTGAAGGAAGATTTCCTTTTATTTCTGCCTGCTGCTCTCCCTTTCCCCCCTGCACTCTCTCTCTGTCTGTCCAGTTTTCCTATTCTTTCCCAGCCTCTATCCCTCTCGCTTACTGGCTTTCTTTGACTCTGTCACCCTCCTCGCTGTCCTCTCTGTTCGTCTCTGGCCGCTCTTCATCCCCCCGCCCCCTTCTCATGTTTTGGTATTCTTACAGACGTTTGAATTTGAGTGGCAGCCTCTCCTAAGACAACCACAAATTCTCTGATCTACATTTTGCACCCTGTGAAAAAACAGGAATGGTGGCAGCAGCAGGCGTGCTCTTACTGCAAGCTAGCGGCACTAACTGCTCATAAGCTCACCTGTGGCGGGGCAAGAAAGGACATCTCAAGGTCATTCATTCATATGACAGCAGCATACGTTAAATTTCTATGAGCATGAATTGAAGTGTCAAAATATCTATCTCTAGCATGCAGGGATGAAAAGATTAGCGCTCTGTTTGCTCAGTCATTACAGTGGTGCGCTAATCTTAATTTGAAGGGTTTGAATGAAAAATCAAATGTTCTCGGTTGCTCTGGGAACAGAGGGAATTAAAAAAAAAGAGCAAAAACCAGAAAAGAAGGTGACAGTTAGTATAAATGTCAAAGACAGTTCAAGCCTCTGAACGCTAGCAGCACAAGGCCAAAGTTCAGGAAACGTAAGTCTTTGTTCGCATTGTACCGCATGGCTATTCCCACAATGCATTCTGACAGAGAAAGGGCAAATGGTACGACACAAAAATCATCTTGATCAAAACAGTAACCATAGATACAATATTGCTGGCATTTCAAAAAGGTATTGTACTGTGCAAAGTCTTGCCCTTAGAGATCTCTCTATGGCTGTATATATCTCGCTGTCAGCCAGCGTTAGCTTGATTAGTGTTAGGAACAGACCCAGTGCATGTTGCTTCCTTACCTCAGAGCAAGTGTGTGTGTGTGTGTGTGTGTGTGTGTGTGTTTCATAATTCTTTTGCTTTCTGCTTTCATTTTCGTGCAGCAGTTTTACTGTCTAAAATAGCTGAGTTCAGTCTTTCACTGCTCATCACCACTAAAAAAACTAAACAAAAAACAAAACAGCAGCAAGCACTTGGAAAATTAATTGAAATATTTACACCCGACTGGAGAGTTGAACTCTGGTTCTCTGCACAAACAATGCTATATGGCATGTACATTTCTGGTGCGCTCTGTACAAACACTGATTCTCCTCTCTGGACATTTTTTATTATTAAATTGCAGTCAACTAATAAAAGTCACATTTGCTATTTTGAATTCATACCACATTCTGTGCTTTTGTCGAGATTCTGCAGGGGGGTTATATCCTCAACCATGAGACTCCATTAGCTCTTTGTTTTCCTGCTGCAGCACACACTTTGCCTCAGTACCCTCCTGTATATTCTGACCCATAATTCAGACACAAAGGCATCTTTCAGTGTTGTTTTTATAAAAATAAATAAATAAATAAATAAATAAAACCACAGGAACAGATTGTGACTGGAATACAGGATGAGCAGTCAGTTAAGATCCTTGACATCTCAAAAGGCATTTTACTCAGTAACCATGCATTCACTGGCCACTTTAATAGCAACCCCTGAATCAAACAACCACCCTTTACAGACATGGTGAGCAGAAACATATCTGAGAAAATGCAAGATATTTAACCTTGAGATAGATGGACTACAACAGTAAAATACCACACTGGGTTCCTGGGAATATCACTTAGTCTTTTTCAAGTCTTGGCCATGGTTGTAAAGAATAGTTATTTTAGTTAAAATAGCCTTTCGACTTTTGGAAGTGTCTTGTCTCTGGATAGTGCCAAATACACCAATAAATATATCAGTATTGTCAATTCACCCAAGGTACAAATACCTGTGGTGGCTACTGACACCCCTGGTGCAAATAACATTTCTCTTTTTACCTCCGGCAAGTTTTTGTTAGGTTTGTGTGTATGTTGGTTAGCAACAATTATGGGTGGATTCTCATGAAATTTCTACCAGTGATAAGGCTTTGATCAATAAGACTATTTTTTAAGGATTCTTTAACATTGTGAGATAGGATTGCTCTTTTTTTCTTTCTTTTTTTTTTTTTTTGGAAGTGTGGTATTACAGCAGGCCCAGCAGGGGGTGCTGTGTACTTTAGAGGGAACGTTAGGGAGAACGTTATATGTGAAAAATCCAAGAGGTCACTAGTTTATGAAATATTTAAACCAGCTCATGATGCCCTTGGCTTGTATTTGCAAAATTTTATGATATACTGCTGCCACTTGACCAGTTGATTGCCAATCTTCTCTATATTGTAGCTGTACAGTTAACAGATAAGCTCTTCAGCAACAACAGTATCTTCACTATGCTACAGGAAACAGTGCGGTAGATTAACTATTTATTTAATGTTTGAGCAGAAAGGAAAGAAAAAGAAAGAAAAGGAACCTATCATGTGGTTAGTCATACCTCAGTATGCTTTGTGCTAACATAAGACAAGTCCAGCACGGTACATATATACTGTAAAAAATTTAATAAATAATCTGGAGCTCATATATAGCAGGGTCATGGATATTTGTAAGGTCTTGCTTGCAGCGGCAGACACTGTATGCCTTTGAGAGCATCTGTAAGACGCTGCTTGCAGATTGAGTATGTTCTTGTCTGTCACGTTAACATTAAAATTGATAGCATATATTAAAAGGCTGATCCAGCTAATTACTCAGTCAGTCTCGTATCAGTGATGTGTGTGCTGTCTTATGAAAACAGATGCAGGAGTGCAGATTTGAATCAATAATGAAATAGTTTTTTCCATGATAAGATGTACGCTCGTTTGTAATAATTTCAATATACAGGAACGGAAAGTGACTGACCAGCAAAATGAAGCTGGCCTGCATGTTGATATTAAAAAATATATTGAAACATGAGGAAGGCAGAAACTGAAAGAGAAAATAATACTTTATTTAATAATATTTAATTCTTTTTGCAATATTGGAGACTTGGAAAATTAATAGTTTTGTGAAAGTAACTGAGTAAAAGAGGAGAATAGTAAAGGAAAAGAGGAGTGTGTGGGTAGAAGAGGGAGGAGAAGAGGGAGCTAAATGAGAAAGGAGTGTTAATGAAGGAAAAGGTGTCTCAGTAGTAGGAAAGAGAGGAGCAGCTGCAGGAAGATGAGGACACTAAGATTAGATTAGCACAACTTCAGCCTCACTTCAGGGCCCGTGTGTGTGTGTGTCTGCATGTGTGTGTGTGTGTGTGTGTGTGTGTGTATGTGTGTGCATGTCTCAGGAACATGAAGCTGCCAGTCAGCACTTTTTCCCTTCTACTCACTCCCTCCCCCCTTACTCGCAGGCTCTCTGTATAGCTTTTAATTCCTAGCTACACCAAGCTTTAATGGCTTAAAAAGAAAGAAATAGCAATGATTACTGTACAGCATTAATACCGTGTTTCCCCGATAATAAGACCTACCCTTACTTCTGCAGGACGGTCCAAAATAAGCCCTACCCCGAAAATAAGACCTAGCTAAATCCAAATTTTGTCCACACCCGCCCCTCATTTTCTATGAACGCACGCGCGCCAGCGCTATTTACAGCAGCGCCGTGGAGGAGAGACAGAAAAAGAGGAA
>JAQMYF010000015.1:13178487-13188506 GCA_030014195.1 Neosilurus mollespiculum
TATAACAGTCATCATTTTACTGGTATTATCCTGTCTGTTTTGACCCCAGACATGAGTGCAGAAAGGAAGAGCTACACTGCTGAGAACGAGAAAGCAATTGTGGAGGACTCACTTACCTAATTATTGAAATTGCTGTTAATGGTAATTAAAATAAAATCTACCCCGAAAATAAGCCCTATGGTGTTTTTTGAACGGAAAAAAAAATAAGACAGTGTCTTATTTTCGGGGAAACACGGTATTAATTCCTTGCAATATCCAAACAGTGACGAGGCTTTCCATTTCCCAAGTGACCTCACCCCATAACTGAACCCACTCGCATGCATCCATTACTTATTACATTCATTCTTCAGAGTTGTGGACGAAGCTGGCGCCAATTCCAGCTGACTTTGAGCGAGAGGTAGGGTACACCCTGAACAACTCCCGACACACAACCATTCACACTCATACCCATGGGCAAATAAGAGTAGGCAGTTGACCTAATGTGCATGTCTTTGGACTTTGGTAGGAAACCAAAGTACCCAGAGGAAACACGCAAGCATGGAGAGAATGTGCAAACTCCACACAGAAACGCCACCCTTCCCCTTCCCCAACTTAGGATAGCTGTGGCTCTGTGATATCACGGTTATGTTCAGATCTCAGTGAGGTTTCATACCCCACTGCTAGTATTACTGTATCACTGTTTTGTCTGCTTTTTCTGTCCATTTTTTCTTGATTTTTGTTCTTGTGATTTTTGATTTTCCGTCTCTTGACTATGGCTTGCTCTAAAAAGAACAGGCATGTGTTTTCTTTAGATTGGATGCTTCTGAAACGAAGCAGGGTGTGTCTGGTGAAATCACAAGCATTGTCTCATTCTGGCTGCAATCAGCTCCACTGCTCATATCGCAGCCAGAATGAGACAAAGCCACACCCTGTAGAATCCAGCTTGCAGAATGTCAGAAAGGTCCGATTAACCCAGCATATTAGCTTTTAGTCTTTTAAAGAGGTATATTCTGTATATCACTCATTGCTAGTGCTGGCTGCATATATTGTTGCTAACAAAAGATGTATACTGGGGTATTCATTTTTTTTTCCCTAGTCTGCAGCTTGAACACTTAGAGGTTGAAATTGACATAATTCTGAGTTTTGACTTGTCAGGTCATTCAGAAATGTCCTTATCTCTGCTTCTAATACATCCTAATGTGTTACAGTCCTTAGCAGACACCACTGTAATGAGATAATTACCAATTATGTACCGAAGACGAGGTGGGCATCACTAAATAGGCCTGAGGTGTATAATGGTTTTAGTATATACTACATGGAAACATTTGAAAAAAAATACACAATAAAATCAAGGTTTTGATGGTTTGCTTCTTTACATGTTTTTAAAATCATGATGGATGCATATGAGCTTGAGTACAAGTGCCAGCAGCTTGCACTTTAACTCTCTTTATGGTGTCTCTTAAAGAGATTTTATTTTACTATATACAATGCAGAAACAATGAAAAGCAAATAAAAATCATATTTCTGTAATTTAGATTTACATATTTTTACCATGACAGAGATGTCAGGTGAGCACTTCGCTTCGAGATAGCCAATAGCTCTGTTGTAGCTAACAGTGTTTGTTCTCAATTGAAAATGTAAGTAAACTGCACTCTGTAAATGTGTTTTATTATATGCTAGGGGAAACACAAGAAAAACAAAGTAACAGGAGATTTTTATTATTTATTTTTTCATTTTAAAATGTGCAATAATTACACAGTGGGCGGCACGGTGGTCTGGTGGTTGTATGTTCGCCTCACAGCAAGAAGGCCTGGGTTCGATTCCCAGGCTCGTGAGTTTCTGTGTTGAGTTTGCATGTTCTCCCCATGCTTGCATGGGTTTCCCCTGGTTACTCTGGTTTCCTTCCACAGTCGAAAAACATGCACTGTAGGCTGATTGGTGGTTCCAAATTGTCCCTAGGTTTGAGAGTGAGTGTAAACGGTTGTATGTGTGACACTGGGATGGCCTGGCGAGCTGTTCAGGGTGTACCCTGCCTTCCCGCGTTGTCGGCTGAGATAGGCGCCAGCCACCTCACGACCCTAATTAGTAATAAGCGGCTTTAGAAAACGAATGAATAAATAATTACACAGATTGCTTCAGGTGGCCGTGACAAACTGTGTGTCCATCATTTTGATTCAAACATTATCCACTTGCAATAATGATTTTTAATCCTGAGGGAGCGGGCCAATCAGATTGCATTCTTGTGTAGTATATCCTAATCAATGTTTTTCATGTCACTTGCCAGTGATCATAATGATTTTAATGTTATGGCAGATGGGTGGTTGCTATGTTATGAAATCGGGGCAGAGTTAAATAGCTCTACTGCAGCTGGAGGCGGAGTTTAGTTCCAATACTGACCATCTCAATTTTTTGGGATCTTTGAAATAAAATGATGATGAAAGTTTTGGAAACACTAAACTGTATCTTTAAATAAAAAATTCTGAAGAAGCAGTGCATATATATTTGTCAACTGAGTGAAAAAAGGCTAGTTACAGTGTGTGTATGTGTGTCTGTGGGAGATGTGAGTTAGTGGAACATGGCAGAGGGAAGCTGCACAGGTGTGCAGCATTCTGCTACCTGCCAACTACCTGCAGCCATGTCAACACAGCACCTGGAGCTGACACAGCTTAAGCCAAGTGCACGCACAGACAAAATTTAATACAAGCACACGCACACATGCACACACACACACACACACACACACTCACACACACACAAACAGATGCTGTAGCTACAGCCCAGTGGTCTGGATGCGCAGTGAAAAACTAAAACACAGCACTCACATAATCTTGTCCTGATAGCTGTGCTGTGTGAAGCAAAGATTTCCCATTGCACCTCCAGCAAGGTCACCTTTACTATAACAGAGAGGTCCCTCAGTGCTAGTGTGGCAAACACAGCTCTCTGTGAATTTAAAAAAAAAGAGACCGTATATAAAAATGAAGGGAATGTAAGACGGAATAAACAGCGTAGCCATGATTGGCAGCTGAAGGCCAACTGCTTTTGATCATAAACTCTGCGCATATGCCGTAATTCCTAATAACACTAGACCATTGACAGAAATAGTTTCAGATCCTCTGAATATTCAGCTATTATGTGAAACTAGCATGCCACCTAATGAGGCTTTCTTAGTAGCATCAAAAATTCATGCCGCATTAATGGAGGTAAGGGCAGCCAGTGTTAAGGCTTGTGGAGTTCCCACACACACACACACACACATACACACACACACACACACACACACACACTGAAGGAAATAAGCAAAACCCTACACTACATCAGCAGCAGCAAAACATGGCAAAGCAACCGGAAGTTATTCATTTTTAATGAACGCTTCTGTTTTCCAGCGACATTATTGGAAGCGACAATTCAGACGCAAGAGTAATCGTAACCAGCTGTACATTTTTTTTTGGTTCTGCATTCATTGCTAATAGCGGCTTTTATTATCATAGATTAAATGGGTGGTTTTATATACATTCTGTAGATATCTGTATGGATGTCGCACTTGCCGGATGCTGGCAGTGAAATCATGGCAACCAGGAGGAAACTAAAGATAGGAATATCCACAAGCTACCAGCATCAAGAGAGCTGAGCGACATGAGGCGAAAAATTGCAACCGGTGTTAGCGCAGCATAAAGCATTGGCTGTCTAGGCAGGAGGCCAAAATCTCTCACATTTAAGCTGGAAGCCAGAGCAGCAAGCCACTGGAGCCCCACAAATTCAAGTGTCGCATCAAGATGCTCACCAATTTTCTGCTTGCCTTAGTGCAGAGCTGGGAAGCAGCCAGTTCCCAAATGAAGCCCGCCGTCCCATATTGGTCTGGAGCGGACTGGACTGGAGGGGTTTCCCCCCTTCCTTTGGTATGCTGTCAAGAGCATGGACTGAAAGGCTTTACTGGACCAGTAGTGAGCACAGTGACATGGTGCATGGACCAGGAAACAAACACTTCAGCAGATTTACAAAGTAAATTTTAAATAAAAAGAAATGCTAAAATCAATGACATCCACTGAGCCCGAGGTGAATAGATGTTTTAGTATAATCTACAAGGAAACATTGTGGGGCCAGTGAGTTTGGATGTTATATTAGTGATATTAGATGGAATGCCGAGTGGATACTGCTTGATATAATAAACTGGTGTTAATTTTCCATATAGTATGAATACCACCAAACCGTAGAGTAACTAAAACAACAGCTACAACTGTATGATAGTTTTCATTGCTACTAAGGAGCACTGTGTAGATTGTTTTGAGAAGGGACCCCTATTAATTGTACATACCCTTATTACTATCATCATATTTTATAACACATATCCCCCTTCAGTCTGAGTACATGCACTGTGCATGTACTCCCGGGCTGCTGTTTTTTCATGTATGGTGAAGTGTACTCTCACAGACAAGGATTGTGGGCCAAATAACATGTGTTGTAAGCACACGAAAGCACATGCATACATAAATATAAACAAAAATCATCCAGAAGTGCACAGTGTAACTCAAATCCACAAAACCTTGAGAACACTAAGGTTGGTGGGCAATAGCAGCAGAAAAACACATCGGGTTTTATTTCAGAAAAGATGAGGAATTTGAGGCTGTCATGTGCACAGATTCACCCATACTGGACAGATGAAGATTGGAAAAAAATAATTTGGGGGAGATGGTGCTCATGACAGCCTCAGGCTCCTATTCGTGGATGATAGGAGTGATGTGGAATCTGATGTGGTCTTATGCTGTTGTCTTTGATCTACCTCAACATTTAATGTATTGTGTGTTCTGAAATGGTCTTCTGTTCACCACTAATCGCTCTCACCAGCAAGATATTTCAGCCTGCAGCTCCACCATTTACAAGATGTTTTTTTTTGTTTTCTGCACCAATTTGTGTAAAATCCAAGGAGATCAGCACTTCCTGAAATACTAAAACCAGCCCTTTTGACATACTAAATGTCCCAAACATCGCATGTTTTCTGCATTCAGATGTTCAATGTAAACACAAACTGAAGCTCTTGACCTCTGTGTTCATTGTGCTGCTGCAACATGATTGACTGATTGGATATCAGCATAAATAAGCAGGTGTACAGGTGTTCCTGTAAACGTCGACAGTGAGCTTATGTATAATTAAACACGATCGTAGTAGCCTGTTATCATTGTTTAAACATGCTCGCTTCCACGTTAGGCATGTTGTCAGTTTTGGTGGTAATTCACCTCTGTTGACAAGGTGCCGGAAAGGTTAATTTAAGGCCAGTACAAATCCATGCACTGGAAACGAATACAGCCAGAGAGAGGAAAGGAATGAAAAGGGGGCAGCTGGCTGGGTTTAGGGTATGAGAGTGAGCAGGGGGAAGACGCAGGTGTCTCTCTAAAGCAGTAGCCCAGAGTGAAAATGCAGCCAGTGCTACTGATTCTACCAGTCTCCCGTCTGCTCTCCTCTTTTCCTCTAGCATCACAACCTCTTCTCCACTCTCATCTTCACATGTGCTTCACTCCCACCTCCTCACCTCTTGTATCTTCTAGCTAGCTCCGTGGTCCCCGTACAAATGGATCTAATTTAAGAATCAGTTAGCTTGCCAAGATGAAATAATAATAGTCTGTTTGGAGAGTATAATTAGCTTATTTTAATAACGTACATTGGTCTAAAAGTTTCCTTATTATCTAAATTCTGGGTTTGCACATGAGTTTATTTTCTCTATGTTAAAAATGACAACTGAATGAATGGGATTTAAGTGGCTGATGATCCGTTTGATCCGCAATTAAACACTTGAACAATCAATTATTACTCTCTCGCCAAATTATTCTAATGGCAAGAAAATATGCTTTATTTAAGTTTTGAATTAATGTCACGAAGATTAATTCTGCCTTCAGCACATGACTAGACAGTGTAGGAAAAGAAAAACTATGGGAAAATATGTTGGGAATAATTAAAAAAAAAAATTCTTCATTATTAAGTAAATATTAATAATTGCAATTATAAATCTTCCTAAAAAGAGAATAGGAATTGTTATTGTCATACAAAAAGAAGGACAGCATCAGAAGAATTGGCCTTTTGTAAATTATTTGGCATATTTGAGGAGGTAATTCAGTCACCTCATATGGGAGTAAAGTTCTTCCGTCGGGAAAAAGAAAGGTCAGTGAGATTCCGGTGAAAATAATTTGATTGCACATCAGAAGTAACGGTAGAGACACAAAGGCAGAGAAAATGAATCAGTGCCGGGCCAGATGCACAGCTGCTCCAGCCTGCTCCGACTTAATGAGACCTGCGGTAATGTAAGAGATAATGCAATCAGGCTGTGACACTCCCCTGGTCACAACCGTGCAGTCAGAGGACACAGAGAGTCAAGCAGGGTGAGGGCGTTTCTGTGTGGAGTTTGCATGTTCTCCCCGTGCTCCGGTTCCTTCCCACAGTCCAAAGACATACACATTAGGCTAACTGGCTGTTCCAAATTGTCCCAATGAGTGAGTGAGTGAGTGAGTGTGTGTGTGTTCGGGTGTGTATATGTTGGCCCTGCAATGGACTGGCGAGCTATTTACGGTGTAGCCTGCCTCCGCCTAAAGTCAGCTGAGATTCAGGCTCTCTGCGACCATAGGAGAATTAAGTGTTTCAGCAAATAAATGAATATAATATTTATTAAACTATTTATAAAAGTTAAGAGAAGGGGTATAGAAATGCAGCAAATGTGTGTGTGTGTGTGTGTGTGTGTGTGTTTTTAATCTAATGTCTCAGTGAACTGGTTCCATTCAGGTGACATTTACACCATTGTGTGAAAAATCTGTAGCTACTCAAACTGTTTGAACTCACATTCAGTAACTAGCTTTCTAATAATCACCACCAATAAAATTATTATTAAATGTCCACTAGGACCAACTGAACACCCCTCCCTTACCCCTCCTTTTCCAAGCACGTGTTAGAACATACGGTGGCAGGTCACCATAGCATACTTCCATGTATTGACATTCACATACTCTTGCTTTTCTTTTTACGAATATGACAATGAGCTCCCATTTTTTTTTAAACTTTGGGTTCTCAAACTTGTTAGCCAGCACCAGCAAATGCTGATTGCTTTCCTTTCTTCCTTCTTCATCTTCCTTCTGGTGCTTTGTTCTAGACTTATACTGCCTTGTAAAAATGCAAAACAAAGAAGGCACAATCTTGAGGCTTTCTGTGCTGAGCTATTGTAGCGGTGTAACATGGGAGCTCTATGGAATATGACCTGCACCTATGTGATATTAAAGGGCTCATTCCAAGCCTACTAAAGCACACTGATTCATAGTTACAGGTGATTATACAATAATGAAAACATACTTATGAATACTGTATTTAATACTTTTTCCGTTAATAGATCCACATATGTCTACATAGCGGACATTTAAGTGCTAGATTTGGCATTTTGTCCTTCATCATCATCAACAACGGATTGTTCATACTGTTCATACAAATGACCCCCTTTACCAGCTTTCTCCATTGGTCCATATCTTTCAACTCCGACCATAGATTTCCTTAATATTTTTCCCACTCTGACTCCTTGGAGAATGTGAACAGAGAAGGAGCCTGGGGGAAGTCCATTCTGCTTTTGTTCTCTCCTGACCACCCTCTTTTTTCCTTCAGGCCAGTCAAAACTCTCTTTCTGTTCTCTTTAGCTTGGACAAAAAAATATTTGGTGCCTGAAATTCTGGTGCCTGCAAGATTTTTCCTGTCTTATTAATTACATATAAAATGTTGATAGATTTTATTGCAAATTTTGGAGCTCAAAGCATTTACCTTTACATACCCAGAAAGGGAAGACACCACTTCAACACATCTTACAAATGGGAAAATCGAGTGGTAGCAATTAGCAATAAGACGGTGTGAAGGGTGGAGCTTCCATATGAGAGTTGTAAATCCCTGCACAGATTCATATGTCCGTTGGCTCATTTGAAATTTTTAGTTGGAGAGAATGAAAAAAATTACAACTATGGTATATTTTTTGACTGACATCTCGTCGTAGCATACTACCTCGTTAAAATGCTGAGCTCCTACGCAAAATGCGTGGTTAGCAAGTCTGCGAAGAGATGTTTAGATGTGACTAGATACACTCTTGAAAAAAGAGAACGGAAGAAGAGGGGATAAATGAGAAAAAAAACCCTCCATTTGCTAAAGTAGATGCTGATTGAGCTGAGCTGAGCAAAGTCAGTGCTTGGCATCTCACATTAGTGCTGGGATTGATTAGCTGGAGCATCTGTTTGACCTGGAGCTCTGCTGTAGCCAGAAGGAGGTGTCCCAGAGAGCCAAAATGCTGCAATGAAAAAATTAAAAATCAATACGTACACAGAACTTTTGTGACCTGTTCTCAGGATGCCAGAACTGTATAATGCCTCAGACCTGAATGGGTTTGGACAGCTTTAGGTCCCTCTGGCATTTCAGCGTACATACATCAGCTCAACCTCCACCTCTGATAATCCACTGAAGAAACAGAGCTCCCAGCTGGTTGGATGCTTCTCCTTATTATACGCCGTGAAATGTGATTTTAAGCACCAACATTTCAGCAGCTTACATGAATACCAGTACAGATGGTTATCTATAAAAGATATGTAAGCTGCCTTGTA
Organism: Neosilurus mollespiculum; assembly: GCA_030014195.1. Lineage (NCBI taxonomy): Eukaryota > Metazoa > Chordata > Actinopteri > Siluriformes > Plotosidae > Neosilurus > Neosilurus mollespiculum. The sequence continues at coordinate 13,187,073 of JAQMYF010000015.1, forward strand.
CTGGTAAATTACTTTGGCTAATATTCTCCTCATGCGCTACCTCCTGTCAAAGAAAGGAAAACAAAATTCGAGTTGAAAATCATGGCTCACTTGGCAGCACAAATCAGAGGGTTTGACCAAAAAAAAAAAGCCAATTCACAGGCTGATATAATTTTTTTCTTCACCCATTCTCTGTGTGTTTGTTTAGTGGACTAGTTTTTCAGCTAGCTACAAGACTTGAACCAATCACAATGCACAAGATGCTCCGAGTTGGGCTCCATTTTGTGCAAAATGCGTATCCCACACCCGCACACACACCGACACACACACGCACACATGCAACACACCATAGTGCTCGACAGTGAGTTGGGTGTGATCAGAGTCAGCTGGATGAGATAAGACTAGGCTTAGTTATGTTGGTGAGGGTTTTCGGGTTGGTGATGTTTGGTCTGTTTACACAGCTCACCAGCAGGGGGAGGAACAGCATGAGGATATGCAGAGTAAAAGCTGCTACTCGTTCCCTTAGGGCCTGATGCCATATAAAACCCTGACATTCTATTGCAAAAAAATAACGTTGTAGCCATTTGTAATTACAAGGTTTTCCATCAATAGCATGTATCACAGGCATTATGTTCCTGTGTATGTGTGTATGACCGAGGAGAGAGAGAGAGAGAGAGAGAGAGAGAGCGAGATTACAGGGAGCATGTTAAAAACGAGCAGCTTTTTTCCCCCTTTAATTATAAGTAATATTTTCTGCTCACTGTGATTTCTCATATTCTGATTTGCCTATTTAAACATTACATTTCCCAGGAAGATGCCTTTAACAGAGAAATTCAGTATTCTTACAGCAAATTGCTTTGAGATTTTACAGCTTTGCCTTTCCGATCTTTTCCTAGACCTATCATGCAAGTTGGTTTCATTTCAAACTCGCAAGCTTCCATTTTAGCGGCGCATGCTTTAAAATGGTGTAATTATTGCTTACTGAGTCCTTTTTTCTTCTATAAAACCATATTTTGATTCATAAAGCTTGAGCAGAACTGCGAGAAGCCTGCCGGCTCATCACTTCCCCGTAATTCGCCGCTTCTGACTGTTAAACAATATCGGCCTACACATTCTTCTACCTACATGCTTTTCTTGATAAACAGTTAAGCCTGGCCAAGTGAAATAAAAACACGTGTAGAATAATGTCAGTGTGGTTGTAAATCACAGCGTGGGGAAGTGATAAAGTTTTGTACAGTACTGCTCAGCCCTAAAAAGATAAAGGAGATAAGCTCGATAAGCAATTATGTTAAACACCTATGTGCTCATATTCATGCATGCTTGTTTCCATGGCATAATTATGATGGACAAACACAGATTAGCGTGTGTGAGTGTGTGAGTGTGTGTGTGTGTGTGTGTAAGAGAGAGAGAGAGAGAGAGAGAGAGAGAGAGAGAGAGAGAGAGAGAGAGAGAGAG
>JAQMYF010000015.1:13189747-13215739 GCA_030014195.1 Neosilurus mollespiculum
CACAACAGGTGAGGTTTTTGAACCTTGTGGGTGCACATAATTTTTGGTGTGGTCCCCCCCCCCCCCCCCCTTTTCAGAGAGACTTGCATGTCAACATGCATGTATCCAATTTGTCATAAAAAAAAGAAAAGAACTCCCAAATACAGGGTGAAATCTTTTTTAATTTAATAGCTGACTAGACAGCATACCTTTCCTCTGACTGTAGCCATATCGACTGAATGGAATCAAGACAAATTTCAACTTGCAGTGAATCAAATAATCTCTCATATACTCTTTTACGGAGGGGGTACCAGCTAAATTCCTTCAAGGTGCAAATGAAAAAAAAAATGAAAAAAAAAAAGCCGCCTGTGTGTTTTAGTGTGCCTGGAGACCGTCAGGGCTGGCTGTGATACACAGTGGTTTGGTATTAGAAAAAACGAGGCCTGTCTGAATACTGACCCTGCCCCCCCACTCCCGTAGGGATCGACAGAGACTCAGTGGCGTCAGGCAGACTTGCCGCAGCTCCAGGGCTGGGCTGACAAGGGACTGCTGACACAGCCAAAGATGGTAAGGAGATCGCCACCCACTTACTGCCATTTTTACCACCATTCCTGCTGCTGCTCTGCTGTCGACAAAGGCCTCGCACAATGCGCACCAAGGATATTAGTGTCAAGAGTGCTTGGTGTTTACCGTAATCTAGTGCACAACTAGTAGATGGCAACAGTAGCTTTTGTGTAAAGCTTGCTTCACTGTATGTGTTGTGATCGCAGCGCTTGTTAAGTGTGAAGTCTTACTGCTCACATTTAGACATCTGACACACAGAAGCACATTCAACACCGTCGCGATATTTGCCACAGTTCTGCTTTAGCTTTATCTGCGTCTGCTTTTCCTTGCGTCATGTTCTTTTTTCTGAGATTTGTTGATGTGAAACTTGCTCAGAAAGAGGCACCGCCCCCAGGCCACTCTAATGACTGGAGAGCATTACCAGTGAAAACATGTATTAGAATAGAGCCTGACATTTCAACATCCCCACTAATAAGGCCATTATAGTGCACTGGTTAAATGGCAGGTATGGCACAGGCGCACTGAAATTCATCTGTTCATGGCACTGCTAAAAAACACACACTCTCACACACACACACACACACACACACACACACACACACACACACTCACACTCAATCCAACATGCCTCTGGATCTCCTTGGCTCGGGGACATTAGGCTGATAGAACCTGTATTTTTATCCCCATCCTGACATTCTTATATAAGGCAGAGTGGCAGAGCTACTTTCCTTCCCACTCACACACATTTGCACACTAACTAACACACATACACATACACACACAGCTTGAGCGAAGCGACACCGCATTCAGGAACAGTCGGTAGATCTGCCATTGCATTTGCAGAAATAAAGGAGTGCAATTCCGGGGCTGGTGTTCAGCTGAATAAGAGGCAAGCTACTGTCTGTCCTCAGGATGACACCAAGCCTTTTGTGACGGCGCAACCGTCCTTTGTCACTGGCTGCCTTCTCCTGAGCCTGCCTCAGAAAACCCGACATCCTGACCTCCAGTGCAGATGCTTCCACTTGTATGGAAATGTACTGCTGTTGAAGACCTGTTTTAGACAATATATTATATAATTTCACCAAAATATGTGTTAACCCTTCAGGTTTGCACTTAGCAGCGGTGGTTTGCAACACCTCGAGTGCCCACGTAACGTGAGAGCTTTTTAAAAAGACGGAGGAAAGTTAAAACATGGGCGGGTCATTGTAATGTTTTCTGCACTGTAGTGATGGACAGCAAGTGTATAATTTTATATGTATGTGCATATACATCAGGTATTACATATTTAAATCAAGCTGGTAGAATATAACAGAATGGCACACAGAATGGCTCACCCTACTCCTCACAACACACTTCTTTGTTTTTGTATGTAACCTTGAACATGACCGCTAGCTCTTTGCATGCTCAGGTAGCTGAATACCAAGCCTTCGCAACTTTTGCTAATAAAAATGGAAAACATCATTGCATGAGATGATGAGTAATGAGTGATAAGATTCCCCACAATGTTTTTATCTGTACCTGGATCTCTGACCGCCTTTCCTCTTTGCCACTTCGCCATTCACTACGTTAGAGATATTTCAGAAACAATCCGCAACAATTCAGTAACATCCGATTCTATAGATGCTATATACAATCTTAAATTGTAATGTGGACATATTTTTGTTTATGCATCTCTATTTAAAACTCTTTTCATCCATCGATCCCTTATTTATAGCGGTTATCTGTCAAGGTCACGAGGGAAGCTGGAGCCAATCACAGGTGATTTGGCGAGAGGCTGGGTACACCGTGATGGGATAACACAGAGATATAAAGCCATTCACACTCACATTCACACCTATGGGCAACTTAAAGTAGTCAGTTGACCTAATCTGCATGCTTTTGGACTGGGGAGGAAACCAGAGCACCCAAATGAAACCCAGTTAGCTAGGGGTTTTGAACCCAGAACACTCTTGCAGTGGGATAACAGTGCAGTCCTCTACACTGCCCATTGTTTTTTATATCTCTTTGTATCCCCTGTACATTACATATCCGTTTTTGAGCCTGCCTTGGCCGTCTCAAATGTGGGCATCGCTGAATGAAACGATAAGGAATATTCTGTTCAGAGCTCCCTCATTTGACATGTGGATGAAAAAAACCTCTTCGATGTGATAGAGGTTTTGCTGCAATGTTTGACAGCGTGGTCAGAGAAATATGTGAAAAGAAATATAACTTATGTATATGGGCAGTGGTGGCTCAGTACTTAAGGCTCTGGGTTGCTGACCAGAAGGTGGCGATTTAAGCCGCAGTACACCAATCTGCCACTATTGGGCCCTGGAGTAAGGCCCTTAACAAGATATAAATGTAAGTCACTCATTTTAATGTATTATTCCTATGGGTTTATCTGTGATAAAGCTGACTAAAAGTAGACAAATGTCCATTATACCACTCGCTCCTCATAATCTTCTTTCTCGATGATGTCTTACATTTTTTATAAGCGAACCTTGTGAAGGCTGGGTATTCAGCTGCATAATCACGCAGAGTTCTAGCACAGCTAGGGGTCACAACAAATTGGATTGTGGGCAGGATGAGCCAGCCCCTTTAATAATGCCTCCTTAACCCAGACAAACACACACAAACACACACACAGCACACACACACACACACACACACACACACACACACACACACACACACAGCTTAAAACTGTCCTGTTGCAGTGATATTTTCTCACTGTGTGCATCTCTCTCGCTACTGTGTGTATACTGTCAAGAGCATAATTAACATTTGCATCCTTCGGGCTGAAAGCATCATTTTGTCATATTGGAAATTGCGAGAATGTGTGCGCCAAGACAAAAAAAACAAATGTAAATACAAGTCTCAAAGGAATAGCATCAAGTCTCGCATACAGCCACTTATTTTTTACTAGAGTAATAACAAAGCAATAACCACGGATCTTTAGTAAAAGAATCTACCATAGTGGAAATTTTATTAAAGGTGTTGTGTCATGATTTTGACCCATAAGTACCTGCCGAAAAAATTATTTAAAAATGTCTAAAAATACTTGTCAATATTTCTTAAAATGTCTTTCAGCTTGCAATTCATTAACATTTACAGCATTTGGCAGACACCCTTATCCTTACATGCATCATTTTATACTTAGCAAATGAGGGTAAAGCCCAACATGTGCAGCTTAGTGGTTGAACCCCCAACCTTTGCATCACTAACTCAGAGTCTTAAGCACTTAGCCTCCACTGCCCCAACAATTCAAAAGAATTGAGATAGAAGTACCCCACCAAATCAAAAGAAGTATAGCGTCTTTGAGCCCAGTATGGAGTAAATGGAAATGGATTGCAACATGGACTTTTTGAAATCTTGCTGGGCGGAACAGTCTTCAAAGAAAGAGATTGTGTAACAAATCCCTGACAAACCTAATATGTATATAAACCCAATTCATCTCTAGTATCCTTCGTAAACCATATTTCCATCTATATGAATCATTATATATTGTTTATTAACACCATTCATGATATTGAGGCTTCAAACTATATTCAAACTATACAAAATATATTTCTTCAAACAACCATGACACTGCCCCTTTAACATCACTTTACATTTATAATTAATATACAAATGCGAATACTGGCCTAGCTTTAGATTGAAAGGACAAGAAGTTTATGGCTGTTTTTGATAAGGGAGGAGAAAGTGTCAGAGTGCAGAAACCAAATCTAGCTTGTACAGCTAAAAATATCAGCGGCTGCATTTTAGCTTAGATCTCAGTTTTCTCTCTTTACACTGTATTATTTTCCACCTTTGAATTTATCAGCACAAAATATTAGATTTAACTTTAGATTTCAGTCTGAATTCCACACCACTTTAGAAAAGCAGAGCTGAATATTAAACACAGTTGGGATCCCTCTAGTGACAGTCGGGTTGAGATCACCCAGGTGTGATCACTGTTTGTTTCTTTTGAGGGGATTTTTTATTTTTAACTGAATTTTAGTGACAAATGAAATGTTTTGACAGTGATGGCCGCCCCTGTGAGACCTTGCTGTGGGTTTAAAAAAATAAATGTATAAATAAAAACAAAAGCAAAACAATAACTGTCACTTTAAAACGCCCTACGCCCAATGAGAAAGTCATCACAGCTCTACGTCTCCTGGGGTCAGGATCTTTAGTATGGAAAGGTGCAAAAGCTCAACCCTTCCAGTTTTTCACCCCCAACACTTTATAATTGGTTGTTTCTAAGTAATTCTGACAGGAGAGGACAGTTACATGTGTCAGCCCACAAGGAACTGACACGACTGTAACCACCCAATGCCACAAAGGAAAATGATGTCTGGTGAAATCAAATGAACATGCACACAAAATACTGAAAGAAGAAGAAAAAACCCCTACGGAAACAAGATGCTTCTAAAGTGCCGTCTCTCTCAGGGAGCCGTCGTGATGCACGTCTAACGCCTGCTCTTAAATGCACAAATGAATGACCAGCAAACATCACCCTCATCGTCACACCACCTAGTTCACGCACACACACACACACACACACACACACACAAATATATATATATAGACATACACATACTCTTTGTTGCAAGCTTCTATTACTAGTAATTCTTTTACACTCCAGTAATACTGTAGATGTATAGAAGAATTGACTTAGTAAAAATAGTAATGAAGATCATATACTATTATTGTATTATAGAAATTAGATAAATAGAAATGTATATCATTTGGTGGTTGATGGTTTTTAGTTGTTGCCAAAAATTTAAAGTAAGTAAGTGCAATTTATTCAAAGCTTCAATAGACAGTGTGAGTAATAATAATCTGTCCTAATTAAACATATTAGAATTTTTTTGTTGTTGTTTCTGTAATAAGGGAGACACCATCATCTTACCCACATTTCCTCTCCACAGATAATCAGTAACATGGAGCCTCAGGTGACGAATGGGCCGAACCCGGCCACAGCCAACGGGCCATCGAGCAACAACCGCAGTTGCCCGTCGCCCATGCAGACCAGCAGCTCCAACGACGACAGCAAGACCAACCTCATCGTCAACTACCTGCCCCAGAACATGACCCAGGAGGAGTTCCGCAGCCTTTTTGGCAGCATTGGCGAAATCGAGTCCTGCAAGCTGGTCCGCGACAAAATCACAGGTACTGCACCGAGCAAAGATGAAGGCATGTGGGAGAAACTGATGCAAAGAAATGACAGAGGGAGGGAAGTGGGTGGGAATGGTACCAAAAATACCAAAGTTCCAGTCTGCCTTTTTCAAATAAAAGCAGTCAGATTCCCCCTAAAGTGTCCATGTAGGTGTGAAATGGAGGACAGCCTATTGATGTTTTCACGAACAGCGGATCAAGTCAGTGATGAACAGAGGTGATGAGGAAGCAGTGTTGCAGGTTGAATCTGAAGCAGGGTGTATAGTCAGCTGTGTTTCATATGGTACAGAGCATTGGTCCATGATCTCAAGGCTTCCTGCTGCTCATTACGCTGTAGGGACCACATGTTTAAGCCCCCAGAGAGAGCACGAGAGAGGACACACTGGGGTATTTAAGCTGCGCTCCCCTGCTAATCCTGTACTAGCGGCCGTGTGGGTGGCGCACAGATGGATGTGGAGGCTGTGAACAGATAATGCCAGATAATGGCTTCCATTTTATATCCTACTTAGTGACACTTTGCTCCAGATAATCTCATTAGACCAGGGCCAGGCCTAAAGCTACTGTTTCTTTTTTTTTTTTTTTTTAAACAAAAAGAAGGACATGGGCTTGAACAGAGAGCTGGTCACAAATCTTATCTAGAAAAAGTCTGAGTCAAAATTAAACCAGTGTTGTGTCCTTGGTGTTAGTGGCGAGCGGGCAGGCGGCAGGGAATCAGTCCTGAGATGGCACCATGTTCTGTCTCCATATGGGTGGAGGATTAATTTTTAATCACATTATTACTTTTTTTTTGTTCAGTCCACACTACTGTATCATTTAGCATTTTCATAAAATATAACATCTAATGTAAACTTATAAACCAATTTCCAAGTCCTTCATTAGGACTGTAACTCTACACTTCACTGGATGTGGCCTGTAACATCAAAAGAATATACTACAAATAAAACATATCTTTATAATGAAAAAGACACAACATAAAAATGAAAACATATAAAAAATATTACATCATAAAGCATTTAGTTGTTTTATATGAATTTAAAGGTTGACTATAAAGAATTTAGGGGGTTCCATTAGCAGAAATTAAATACAGCTTTCATAATTATGTTTTCATTAGTGTTTAATCACAATGATAGTTGTGTTTACATAAGCTTAGATATATATATGGAACAAGTCATCTCCCATGGAGCTGCCATGTTGTGCTGCTACAATAGCCCAGAACAGACAACCTCAAGGGGGCGCCTTCCACATGCCATGTTTTTAGTGGAAGAAGGAATCTGGAGGAAAAAAGGGAGAGAGAGGGTGCTTCTCAAAACTCTTATTTGTCATCCCAGTTCTCCCATTTGCGAGGCAAAGAGTGATAAATAACAGGCGATGAGAAGGATACACAAGAGCAGGCTTCCCGGAAGAGCTGTATGACAATGTGTAAATAATCCCCCCCTTATATGGATGCTTTGCAGAGGACGTCGCTCTGCACGACACTTCAGAGGAAACGACATCTCACTTCTCTTAAAACACATTTCCTTGATTCTACACTCCTCCTTAAGTCTCTCCGTTTCCTTGGTGGAAGGGACTAAGACACAAGGATGAGATGCCAGTGAGGGAAGGGAAGATGAAAATTAAGGGTTTGGAGAAGCACCCAAGAAGAAGACAGAAGAGGACTCGGTGTGTGTTGATGTTGACTAATTATCAAGAGACTCTGAGATGTCATGTCAACATCCACCAAGCCTTGTTTTAGTATATAATAAATGGAACATAAACAAAAAAGCAAACTAAAATGACATTTCTGTGGTTTAGTTTTACCTTTTCTTAAAAAAGCATTACAGTGATAGCTGAGCTCCGCCCACACATGCATGTGTCAGAAGTGAAAGCAGAGCAGATCGACTTACTGTTCTTCACTCACCGGCTTTATACCAGCTTTCACAGCTTTGTGGGTCAGGGGATTTTTATGGGCTGTTGGCTGAATTTCTCTAGACTTGCTTAATGCTGTGAGAAAATAAGTTAGTGCTTTAGTGGCTTCAGTGAATTCTGAACTGCCTGTTAGAGAGAAGAGCTTGTTTTCTCTGAGAAATAGATAAGGGTTGCACTGATGTAAAGTAAACTCCGCTCTGGCTTCTCACACAAAGGAAAATTTCGTAGGCGCTTGATTAACTCTTTTTAAATAACTTTTATTTCTGTTTGAAATTCATCTTGTTGTGCAAACCACACTAAATTAAACAACAAACTGAAGCATTTAAGTTTAAGAACAGTTTGTTGACTGAATTCGATAAAGAAGTGAATTTTACCTTTAAAAACATGTCGACCATATTGTATATCTTTCGTCCTATTTTTTGGGACGGCATTTTTTTTCTAGGTTTTTAGAATCAGTGACTGTTGTAAACTGTGAGTGTTCGTTCGCCATATTTAAGCAATTATCCACTTGAGATAATGTACGTTAACCCTGAGATAGCAATCAGTTCCATTCTCGTGTAGTGTATATATCGTACCAACTGTATACTGTACCAACTTTTAGAACATAAGGATTACAAAATAAAGGATAACTTTTATTGTATAATTTAGATTTTTATGATTCAGTGTGGAAAAAGCAAGGGAGTATGAATGTAAACACTTGGCGGTGCACTACAGGTACATGAAGGTCACTGTACATCCTAATACACTGTTGTAAAGGGAGGGGTAAGGGATGGACAGTCACTTTGTTGCATTCAACTGAATGAAATAGAGGACCTGTAACTCTGTTCCCAGAAATAGCACTTGAGAAGTGTTGAGTGAGTGTGTTTGTGCTCTGATGAGTAGCATTTACTTTCTTGCTTATCCCTCAGGCAAAGAAATGTATTTATTAAAAGGACAACACACGAGGGAGGGCTGAAATATTCATTGGCTGACCATGATGTAATGGTCAAATTTGACCAAAATGTGCTTTCATTTTCAAAGAGGTCTCCCCTGTGGTCTACACACTTCTTCCATCAGTAATGCAGTGCTTGGATCTCCTTGGTATAGAAGCTCTCAGCCTACAGTCCTAAAGTCAGCCTATGAACTTTATAGCTTACCCTCGTACATTAACTCTGAATAGGACAAATTGCTCAAAGTCTTCATGTTTCAGAATGTTTATAATTCATATATTTCTATTCTGATATCAAAAATTCTTTTTAATATTTCATGTCTGTGATTCCCATATCACTTCATCTAAATAACGCAGATCAAGTAGCTTTCTTAATCAAATCCCACTTAATTATTGTGACACCTCACTTCATTTTAGTGACTTTCCCTCATGTAACAGGCTTGCTCGGTATTCATATCAGGAACATGATTGTTTTGTTGTTTTATAAACACCAGAATAATAGTTTTGAAGTAAGGAATTGTCTATGAAGCGCTAGGAAGCTGCTTCTTTTTTTTTTTTCTAAGGAAACACTCAAGAACGTGGGTGCTATTAGTTTCCACCAGGTCTCTGAAACATCTGAAGAGAACACAATGCATTATAAATCCTCTCATTTATGCCTTTTTGGCACACATACCACTGTTCGATATCTCTGGCGCCAGTCTCATGGGTTCAATTTCCCAGGTTAGAGTTTCAGACTAACTAAGCTCCTTCTATTCTTTGAGAAATATGACTGTAGCTCAGGCTGCTGCCATCATTAACTACACTTTCAGGGTTATGAGGCAGAGAGAGAGAGAGAGAGAGAGAGAGAGAGAGAGAGAGAGAGAGAGAGAGAGAGAAAACAAGAGTGGGAGTTTGAGCATAGATGACCTCAGTGCTTTGACGCCAAAATATTTGACCAGATCAGTCTTCCGGTACAGAGTGCTTGACTTTCATCTGCATGCCCTCGTGATGCAAGCAAGAAGACATTCTCCTCTGTTTTTCAAAGCATGTTGACGTATACAAGAATCCTTTCGCAGGCAGTTCAAAAGCAGCCACAGCGGCTTCTTCGACAAGGTGACAACAGGCAGGTCTCTTCTTTCACTTTCTTCTCTTTTCCATCATTCCTGTCAGCTTTGATGAGACACCAGGCAGATAAGTTAACGCTAGCTACAGCTACTTCTCTTGCACCCTAACAACCCGGCCAAATGCTGCCCACTGAAGTGCCAAGGAAAATTGTTTACCCATCTTCTCTGGCACTCACACACTTTTACACACACACACACCCACACACACACAAACACACACACACACACACACACACATTTCTCCTCTTACCAGCTGGCTGTGCATGCAATAAAACCAGAGTCTCGAGGGCTAATCTTTTATTAAGTGCCAGTATATAGGTATACATGCTCCATCATTTGGAACTTCATTTTCTCAATTTATCAGCTTAACTAAATAGTAATAGAAATGGAATTTTGTTTTCTGCATCAGTTTGTTGTTAGGGGCAATATTTATTCTTCTATGTATATATTTTGTCAGCAGAAACTATTTCCACCTAGCTTTAAAGGTAGGAAAAAAGTCATTACAGTGAGGATTTGTTTAAAGCCGTGAATAAAACAGATGGCTTTGCTGCTAACATAGTGCAAACTCTTTGTTTTTAAAGGTCTGAATCAAGCATGTATCATCTACCAATGCTGCTGTCTCAGCTCCTCTCCGCTGACTGCTAATAAAAGAGCTAAACACATATATTATGTGAAGAGGTTGCTTATAGCATACGCTGAATCTTTAGTGAAAATCTAAACGTGTTTGCAGGAAAGCAGTGATTGGACTGGGTGGTAGAGAGGACATGAGAGAGGCTTAGAGGCTGATCTTTGTGGTTTGGAGACCTGACAAGGATCTGCGTTCCTTTTTTTATGTCCATTTTTCTCCCTTAATTTGATCAATTCCCACCCATCAAATATTGCCTTCGACCACCACAAACAAAGAAGGGGTGAGAGCATGCATGTACTTCCTTTGAGACACATGATGCCTTCCTCCTGCACAACACACTCGGAGGGAAAGCGCTACCCGCCCTATCGCACACATGAGCTCACAGACACCCTTGATTGGGTGGTGGTCACCTTAAGTTAAAGAGAAGTGAGCTTATGCCATCCGTCCCTCTCCTGAGAGATCCGTCCCCCAACCTGGATTCGAACTCACAATTTCCAGGATGATGGCCGTGCACCTTATTGATGTGCCACTCAGAAGGCCCCTATGTGCATTTTGCCTGTAAATTTGAATGTGCTCATGTTTATAACGACAAATCAGAAAACCTGAAACATGCTCATGCAGAGCAACTGATTGACTGCATCGGTGATTTTACCTCTCAGGAGGAGGGTCAGGATGTCCTCTGTTCAAATTCTGAGAGCAGCAAACAATTACAGTGCAATTAAAAATGAAACACGGTGCCTCTGTTCATTGTCTCGCACCCAGGCCAAAGTTCCATCATGTCGCAGGGAAAATCGAACAGCAAATACACTCTCATCCCCTTTGATGTCTGCCATTTCCCTTCATTGTTTTCCCACTCTCTCTTGATCCACAGGCACCATTGGCTGGTGTTTAATGACTTGGCACACAAAGAGATGCTCCCATCAGTTCATTCTGTATTTAACACTTATGTAGCTGACATCAAACAGCCTCCTACTTTGTACATCTGTCTGTTCAGTTACATATCCTCCCTGTATCCACTCGCCAAACACCACCTTCATATGAGTGCAGCAAATTTCCAACGCCAACTTGACCTTGGAACAGTGCAGAGTACCAGTCCCAAGTTGGTACACTCCACCTCCAGTGAAATCTCACGCATGGATCTCATGGAGAGAAATGTTTTGCTTCTCCACCAGGTGTTTTTGAGGGGAATACTCAGTGGAGAAAAAGAAAATTCCTCCATGTTGCAGAATTATCCTCCATCATAAGTGCTTTAATCAGTACGAGACTAAAATAAAGCCAAAGTTACTATACTGAGAGCTCCGAAGGATGGATGTTTCACAAGACAGGTGTGACAAAAGCGGAGACGTAAAGTCAAGATCATGAATATTCAAATTGATGCTAGAGAGACAATTAGTGTGATGCCTTGGTGAATGCCAATTTCAGCCTAGTGAGCACATGGGGGAAAGTTTAATTGTTATTCAGGCTAAAAGCATCCAAAGCCAATTTACACTGTCTGACAATGAACTTTACTTCACCGTCTCATTTACTCCGACGGACGCTACAAGGAGGAAATCAACGTTCTATACCTGACATTTGGCTGGGGAAATAAGGAGTGATTTTCCCACTGCATCACAGCGTAACTAAAACAGCATGTGATCCTTTCAACTTAACACACTCCCTCCTCCCAAGCAGTATCATCTTGTCTTGTGTTCTTAGATGTTATATAAGGTTAATATCTCACAGGCACGAATATGCTTTGTTGTGTTTTCATTTCTGTCCATATACCTTTCTATATTTTGTTCATCTGCTCCCAGACTAGTGGTAAATATCCACTTCCACCTGGAGTTATGAATCATACAGCTCTTATCTAACACTATATGCTTTAAACAAACACCCTGTCTACACCACAAAAATGAGCATCAACCCATAAAACAGCTCACTTTCCACATCACAGGATCACGTGGGTTTCTGGGGAGCCTTTGGAACAGCTTCCAGCTCCGTCATGCGCGAGGGTCTAACGCTGCTTTGTTGGGGTGTCCCATATTCATTCTCTCCGTACGCTCTTCTATTTCAGACAGCCCACACATTTGGGCTGTGCACCAAGTCGCCGTAGGCTTCAGCTCAGTGGAGAGAGGGAGAACCCGGGGGCGGGAGGCTCCTCCGTCTCCCAGCTGTTCCACTAGCTTGGCAGAGAAAAATGCTGAGAGCATCCCATCAGTTTACCTTGTGCTTCTTACTGGAAAAGGACTGTGTATTCACAATTATGTACAATGCTTGGCAGATACGTAGCTGGTTGATAAAATACATTTGAACACAAGAGGGTCCTCCTTCTATGGACACATAGCATTAAATATCAATATGTGAAGTTATTGTAGGATGTCAAGGCCGAACTACTTATCTGTGCTCCACCTGGGGGCTAGACTCCTTGCTTCTCTGCCTATCATGATGTCCTGCCAGTGTGTCTGATGACACACACTCTGACTATGATGATGTCACAGAGAGGGTTGCTTATATACTAACTATGAATGACTAACTCAGTGCTGTCTAATCCTGTTCCTGGAAATCCCCCAAAAATACTTCCCCCAAAGACTTTTGCTCCAGCCATAATCATGCACACCTGGCCATCTAATTATCTAATTAAGACATAAGACTTTGAAATAAAGACATGAGGCGATAATTAAGTCTGTCAAGGGCACACCATTATGAAACTAAAGTCTCCAGGGAGGTAGATAGATCTCCAGGAACACGGTTGGGATTCCTTACCTACACACTCTGTGATGATTAAACAGAGAGGGGTGCCAGCATCCTCGGACATCCAACCTGTAAAGCTTTATGCTCTGCTTCTAGTTTTGGTATTTGGTTTTATAAAAGCTAGATTTAAGGTACACAGCAGATCATCCATCATCAAATAAGGTTTACACATGAGAGTGTAATACAGTGGAATACTCCTACAGGTGGTGGTGTTAATATTTATTATAGTAAAGTTATTAAAGGGATGTAAATTTAAGCCCATGACGCAACAGAAAAGCAGAATATACAAGGTTGTGTACTAGTTTTAGTAGAAGAAAAATACAATAAATTCTGCACCAAGGTTTTTCAAACGCCGCAATCAATCACGCTAAGCAAACAAGTCTAATCCACCAACGTGAAACTGTTTGGTTTGTACTTTTATTTACACCCACACATTTCAAAAGTCATTGTAAGGTGTACTTTTGAAAGTGCATTTCAATAACAGATACACTAGCACTTAGTTTTTATTGTTAAAAGCAAAAAAAATCACTCAGTAATAAAACAGTTTATACACTGCTGTTATCTATATACGTATACAGTGATCAGTAAGGTGTCCAATCCATCTATACTTCACATTAGAAACACATTACCATATATGAACTAATGTATAACAATTATACATATACAAATAGTAAAAGGGTTTTTTTCTGTCCAAATGTTTTCAGTGGTTTTTTTTTTTTTTTTGGTGCCTAGGAGTTGCCACCCATGTAAGCCCGTGGGTTTAAGAGAGACAGGCAAAGAAATATTAGCCTTTAATGAAAATTCAATCAGAAGATACAAAGCTGCTTTTAGCTTTTGTCTGAGAAAGCACTTAGCCAGTCTTGAGTGAATTATGTAGCTTATGTAGCATGAATGGGCTGAATTAAAGCCATTAGAGCTGATGATAAACAACATTTATAATGCAAACTTATATCATAACACACCGCATTATCTAATTACACTCCACTCAAGCCTTTGTCTCCTTTGATAGAAGATTACTGAGCAAATTAGAAAAGTCATAAATTCATACTTAAGCATCAAATTGAAGAACGAGTTGTGATTAGGTATAAACTAATTTGTATTTTTTGCGTCTTCTCTCCTTTCGCTAATAGAACAGAATGGCTTGGAAATGGTGGAACGTCTCGTCGCTAGACAGCCGTACTGTCCCTAGATGCTGTTGCAGCAAGGGCAAAATGTCACGCAGGGAATGCCAGCGATACATTTGTTTTGACAAATCGAAGAGAAGATCCCCCCCCCCCCCCCACCCCACCCCTTTCCTTTTTGCCTTCCGTATCCTAAATCTGACAAAGTTTTAGACTGACCAAACACATTTCATTGCTGTGCAGCCAGGAAGCTTCATACCATCAAGGTGAGTTAGCGTCAGAGGCTCACAGAGCTGTCACATTTCTTTTTCGCAGAGCCATTCTTCCCGTTCCTTCTCCTGCACAGATACTGGATTCTGCACCGCCACCTGATTCAAGTGAAAATACATAACATGGCTGCCAAAAAAGGAAGACTGCTGCAGGCAGTGTTGTGTTTAACTCCATTCTTTTAAATCTCATTCTCAATCAATGAAGGCACTGGACCTTTAAATGATGTTTAAGCCATTTAAATCATTCAGACTCAGTCTGAAATATTCACTTTTCCAGTCTCGCTTGTAGATTTCTGAGAGTAGACCATCATGCTTCTTACTGGAAACACAAATTACACTAATTATTTTACATCGCAACAGAAAGGTGCGTAAAAACACTCTGAAAAAAGCAGAGTGTATACATGTGTGTAAAGAATGCAGAACTCCCAGAACGCGTTTATAATATGCAGATAATGGGTTGGGGATTTAATGTATAGACATTAGGCCACAGATCTTTATCGTCATTCCCAAACCTCACTCATTCCCTCTACATCATTTTATAACAGGACACTCAGGGGGCTGCTGCTATTTCCCTTATCCCAGTATTATCTTTAGTGGTCATGAGTGATAACTTTAGCTGTTGTAAAGATTACAACATAAGTGCAATGATGTCATGTATTTATTTATAGTTACATGGTACATTGCACCCTTTTAGGATCAGCAAACAAACAAACTAACAAACAAATATGCACCCTTCCCAAATCCTCTTCAGTATTAGATATATCATTATGGACTTTCATAATATGAGTGTTCAATAATTAACAAAACAGTATTAACTCTTTTGAACACTTCTCTGGCATCTGCTCATTTCTGTGCAAATTCCTTTCAAATATTTCCCTATTTGTCGAGGTGACAAGCTTGCTTAAGGGAAGAGAAAGTCAGAAAATTAAGAGATGCATGCTCATTAAAAGCTCATTAACAGTGCAATATATCATTTTGGGTTTATTTTTTTTCATCTAAACTGACAATTACAATATATAAAAATTCACTTTGCCACCAATATTTACTATCTTCTTGTCCCAGTGGAGTTTTCTAGCATTGTTAATTTACTTCAGACATTGTTCTTGCTTTGGCTTAGTTCATGGGTCTTGTTCGTGTGTGTGTGTGTGTGTGTGTGTGTGTGTGTATATATAGTTTTATTGCCAAGCTCAGCCATTTCTCTGTGGAATTTGCATGTTCTCCCTGTGCTTGCGTGGGTTTCCTCTGGGTACTCCGGTTTCCTCCCACAGTCCAAAAACATGCACAGTAGGCTGATTGGCTGTTCCAAATCGCCCCTAGGTGGGAATGTGTGTGAATGGTTGTGTGTGTTGGCCCAGTAATGGTCTAACGAGCTGTTCAGGGTGTTCCCCAGTTGGCTGTTAGTACCTGCAGCAGTATTTCCTAATAAACTTAAGCAGACGTAAATGTAAACATTTTACACAATTAGTAGATACAATATGAAGAACTCAGGGGGATCTATTAGCAGAAATTGAATATAGTATTGAATATAGGAGGCCTAAGTACGTTTTCATTAGCGTATCATAAACCGGTAAAATGAATTGTTGTGTTTTTTTATAAGTGTAGATTGAGCCCTTTACTGCCCTTTCACTGATATGCTGTACCGTGACAATGGCCCAGAAAGGACAAACTGCTGAAAAGCACCTTCTGGGTTTGGCATTTTTACATGTGGCAGCAGAAATTTAGTAGCAAGCACCAGAGGGAAGAAAAGGAAGACAAAATATAAGATAGAAGAGGAATCATTTGCTGGTCCAAACTAACAAGTTTAAGATCCTTAGTTTTAAAAAAATTCAAGATCACACTTCTTATTTACTACAGAAAAAACGGGGGAGCGTGAACATTAGTACTTGTAAGAATGCTACAGGTTCCTGTTGGCCACCGTACACCAAACGCTTGTAAATAGAGGGTCATTCAGTTAGTTGAAAGTAGAATTGTGAATTCTATCAACTGAATTTTTCTCCCTTATCCCCGGTTGAAAAAAAACCACAAAACTTTTATAATGTTTGTGTGTGTGTGTGTGTGTGTGTGTCTGTATTTGTTTGTTGGAGCACTCAAGAGGGAGAAAAAATCATTTCAGCCAGACTAAGCCGAAATGGCATTTCCATTGTTTCTTTGGAGTAACTCGGCATTTCGCTGCAGAGCACAGAGACAGATTTGCTCGGAGAGAATCAGTGTTACATTTTATTTAGGTGGTTGTTTTCAGTGCTTAATTTGGAATTTATTTTCCAACATTCGTTAATTGGTTCACTTGATTAACCACTTCATTGTATTAGGGCGCTGGGAAACAAAAAACCCTTGTCTAGGACATTCTTACTGTGAAGCAGACATGCTGACCACTACATCACCATGACACCCATATTAACTAATCAACTATTTAAAACAAACAAATAAATAAATCACACTTTCCTATGACCTGTTTCCATCACAGACACAATAATATTTCATAAATGTTCATTACTTTGTAAATAACATGGGCTGAATTGTTGATTCTGACACATGTGCTTATTTGTATGTGTGTGTATGTGTGTGTGTATGTGTGTGTGCACACGCATGTTAGGCTGTCGAGTGTAATTCCTGCAGTTTTACTTGTCTGCACCCCAAAGACAAAAGCAGAAATAAATAGTGACAGAGCTGCTCAACTCACAATTAAGTCCTGTGTCACTGTGCAGATGTGAAACTGGCATCAGGCAGGGTGCATCGTAGTCATAAGTATATTTTATTAAACCTTTTTTTACTTCCCAAAATTCCAGGCTGCACACACACACACACACACACACACACACACACACACACACACACACACACAGAGCTTTTCAGAAACAACAGTGTCTACTAGTACCCCATAGTGTAGGTAGTATTGTTGTATTTGGGTGAAAGGGGCTGTATCGAAGAGCAGAACTTGTAATTTCAGAGAGAGCTCTTTACGTGTGGTATATGGTTATCTGTGAGTACGTTTATATGTAAATAATCAGCAGAACACTAATGCCTGGCAATCACAAACACCCGCCTTACAGCTCTGTAAATGAGTGAATAATATTAAGCTTACTTTTACTTGCATGAGCTGCCTACGCACATTTGATGAATACTAATTTTATTGTACATACAGCAATTCTTAATATAACACATAAAAACACATTATTTAGGAATATTGTCTGTGCAAACATGATAAGTGAAGGCCTTGGCTTTTTGAAAAGTGTGGGATGCCCTGTCCAAAACAAGACAATAGCATTTGGCTCTAATGTCCCTTGCTGAAGTATTGGGGGCAGTATAATATTTTGTGTAGGTGCTATGGATTTGGGCATGTTTCAATAAATGCGAATGAGCATTGCAATCTTCATCAGAGCCCTCCTGCACTTGTGCTGGCAAGATGTTTAAAGAAAGCCAGAGGAGGATGAGAAACGCTGCTAGCAATGCAGCTGCTGGTTCCGCAGGGAATCCGCTGTGCTGGTGACTGCTTAGTCTTCCGTGCGGCAGAGTGTTCAATCAAAATCATTCAAGTTGAGACACTGTCAGAGGTTTTCAGTGCAAAACTTATTCTTAACGCCCACACACGGTTGTGGGTGTCATACGTGCTAATGCTCTAGAGTGCTAACATTCTCTCTCTCTTTCACACACAGGGCAGAGTCTTGGATACGGTTTTGTCAACTACATTGACCCAAAGGATGCAGAGAAAGCCATCAACACATTAAATGGACTCAGACTTCAAACCAAAACTATCAAGGTACTGTTGAATACCAAGCACACTAGTAGGCAAACATATGTGCTTGTGGGTGTATGAAAAGGGGTGTGTATGAACACGTTGCTGATTTTGTTATGAGATTGTATGACAGTAATGGAACAATATCTCATTTGGGTGGCAGTACGCTCCTGCTTTCCTCCCCAATTAGTCATCAGCCGTTTCTCCCAACTGCACGAGTCAATTCAACGAATGTTTCCTGTCACCATTTCTGCCAGTGGAACCGCATTGATTAGCACATGTGGCATGTATTGACTCGTGCTGGGCTGCGGTGCCGCGACACAAAAGCGAGAGGAGGGGAAATCCGCCTCATTAAAATGCAGAAGGAAATAGGAGCGCGACTGCAGGGAGAAACGGGAAAATAGTGTAATTGATATGCTAATGCATCTCCAAATGTCAAATCACGGAGTCGCACGGAAAAGGAAAAATAGAATGTATAATGAAAGGATGCAAAAATGCTAAGTAGTCACCCCAATGTGTTTTTGTTACACTGTAAACCCAGTTAGAGAGGTGAGCTAAAGTAAGAATATGCTGTCTGCTGGCAAAATGTCAGTGCTACTCCAGATTTATCCATCTGAAAAATGTAATTCTATGCATTTTCTGATTATTATTTTTTTTCTTACAAATAGAACATGACTTTTGACTGTAAATATTCGCCTTGTTGCCTTTTTAGACTGAGTCACTGTGTAATCGGGTTGTTTGTACGATCATCTGGCATATAATCCTCAGCCTCTCAGTTACATCCTTGCTAATCTAATCAGATTGGATTTCCTGTGCTTAGGCCGACATGAAAACACAGCATCCATTCCCTCAAGCTGTGCTGCCTGGGAGGGAGAAACAGACAGACAGAGACAGGGAGGAACGGAGAAGGAGGGAAAAAAACTGCTGTTGAAACTGGGATAAACACAAACATGGGCAGTTTCCAGAGGGCCAGTAGCAGGTGGCTGTGTGTGTGGGTTTGTGGTGACTCGACTGTAGTGCTGGTTTCAGCCTCAGTTTGGAACTCGTCAGAGATGAAATGAGTCACTGCGTG
The DNA here is from genome assembly GCA_030014195.1 of Neosilurus mollespiculum. Taxonomy (NCBI): domain Eukaryota; kingdom Metazoa; phylum Chordata; class Actinopteri; order Siluriformes; family Plotosidae; genus Neosilurus; species Neosilurus mollespiculum. The sequence goes on from JAQMYF010000015.1 coordinate 13,208,919, forward strand.
TGCGTGTGTGTTTGCTCATCGTCACAGCTTCTCACTGCACACATGCTCATCTCTCACTGTTTGGGCAGCAGGAGCAGGAGCACTCACACACACACACACACACACACACACACACACACACACACACACACAGATTTCCAGCAGCACAGAACCAACACTTTAACATATGTCATTGGGTCTGTCCTCCACACCACAGAGCATTTCTGTGCATGTAGGTAAAACCACTATGAAGGTGAATCTCTATATTCTATCACTACATGCAATGTGCTCTCTTGACCTGCACTGATCTGAGTTTCTCTTTTTTCCAATCACACAAACACTTATTTCACATGCACCCACCACGGACAATCTCTCTCCCTCATTCTCTCCTTCTCTCTCGCTTGCTTATACCAAAGACGACACAAACAAGCCAAGACAGTCCACCGTGTGATTGTCCCAGTGGGACACCATCTAATCCTGCCATCATGAGAGCACTCTAATACCTTTTATCTTTCTATTTCTCCTTTTCTCTGACGTGCTCCATCCATCTATCGCAGCATGAGGGAGTGGTGATGGTGATTCCATCTCCTCTCTTTGATCAGGCCTTAGTTTCACTCTCCTCTCTTTCTCTGTGTAAAACCTTTCCTTTAGTCTAACACCAGAGAACTCAATAGGGGTTTTTTCTTCCACTAATGCAGCAAGAGGGCATGACGAGAATAAAATCCTCTCTTGCAACTTAGCAAATAAGAGTATTTGAAGGTCAGCATCCTCTTGAAACACACACTGTGAGTCAGAGGTCTTTCAAGCCTCTGAAGTTATTCAAGAAGGAGCAAGGATGACGAAAAGAGAAAAAGAAATATATAATGCAAATACATACATATATACATACATGCATCTTTGTTTTTTGTTTACTTAGTTAAGGATTTTGCTTTAGGGGCCACGTTGCTGAAGGAACATGCTTGCATTTCAGTCCTGACCTTAACCCACACTTCCTCTGTCAGATTGTAAGTTTTATAAGTCGCACATAAATCAGGCTGGGGGACTCAAAGCTAATGCAGCTTGACAGGAAGGACAATAATCAGAACACAGTGCTGTCTAACAGGGACCGAAATAGAAATGTGTGAGAGAGAAATGGAGGAAAAAGAGAGAGAAAAGTGAAGGAGACGGTGCGAGTCTCACCCCTGATCTCCCCTTTCACACTCCAAGATAGTACACACAAATGCAAACACTCAGACACCCCCCTTCCCAACTCCCACCCCCACCCCCCATCCTGCCTTCATGGCGCTTTCCTGTTTCACAGCTAAACTTCAACTCTGTCTTCCTGTTGAGGTGTGAGAGGAAAAATCCTACGAAGGGTGCAAAGAGCAGAGCTTCGTGCAGAGAAACAGACACACACACTCATCACTCTCACATACATCATTCAGACTCACAAACACACACACACACACACTTTTCACAGGCAGACAGGGTGTTGATAGATCCGGCATCTGGAACTGCTTGACATGGAAAGAAAGGAGGAGAGAGTGAAAAAAAGGGAGTGTTAAAAAAAAATTAAAATGAACGAGAAAAAAAGAGAGCAGAAGGCAGGAGAAGGACGCTGCCAGGGCTCTGTGCCTTTTGCCTTTGCACTTTAACTGGATTTCAGGAGATTACTCCTGAATGGATCATGTCTTCAGCTGCCTATTTGTATGACTGTAACAGCATTTGATTGCTCTGGAAGCCAAATGTCAGCAGTGATGGAAACATGGAAGGCAGTGTCTGCTCCTGCTCCTAATGGCAGGGGAAAGGCACAAAAGGAGCCATCACTGATCTGCTCTAATGAGACATTCGAAAAAAGAGAAAGCCATGTCATAGTTAGGATTTGTGTGTGTGTGTGTATGATGTGTGAATATTGTATGAGTGATATTCAGTAACCCACGCGAAGAGAAAGTTTGTCAGAGTGACATGGAGAGAGAAGCAGTGTGTATTAGTGTGAGAGGAGCTGTCCAAGGTGCTAGTGAGCTTGACAAGTTGAGGAGGGTGAGAGCATATTGTGCGAGGGTATGTGCAAAAGATCGGGCGTGTGCTTATGTGGTGAGACAGTGCATTGCTTTGGCTCTCACTGCTAGCAGAGACAGAAGGTTACAGAGTTCTATTCGTCAGCTCAGTATAGAGAAATATGCAAACTTACAAATAGCATTCACACCTTGCTGTGATATGGGGAACCCCAAAGCATACACAACATGTTTTGAAAACTTTCTCCACCATCAGAAGAACCGTCTTCTGACCTGCCTATGTGGTACTGTGTGTTTTCTCAGGTGTCATATGCACGACCCAGCTCAGCCTCAATCCGTGATGCTAACTTGTATGTGAGTGGGCTGCCCAAGACCATGACTCAGAAAGAGCTGGAACAACTGTTCTCCCAGTATGGACGGATCATCACATCTCGTATCCTCGTCGACCAGGTCACAGGTATCCATGGGGCAACTTCTCAGTCAATACACAATTAACCACAGTCAGCCCTCTCTCACTCAAACAAATTTAGCCATACATATTTATAGCCTTTTACAATCTTATAAATATTATATGGTGTGTATTTGTATTTCTATCATGATGAGGCATGATTTGTAGTTAAAGATGCACATACTGTAGTTGCACACAAGTTTGTTGTGTAAAGAGGAAACCTCTGGCACAACTTGCATTACATAACTGTAATCTCGGTTTCATAGGAACTCCTTCCCTGCAGCAAGTACAACTAGTCTGCCTAATGTGCTCTGATGGAGCAGAATGCCCATTTAAACACACATGCTACTGCCAAGACCCAACAAATAGGCCATTATGTGTATGCATATCTGAGCACCAAACATGTCCTATGTCCATAGGAAGTGGTAACTAACACATGCAAATCCTGGTCATGGCTTTACGTACCTTTTAGTCATTCATTCATTCGCTGAACCCCATAATCTTACTAGGGTCATTGGGAGGTTGGAGCCTATCTCAGGCAACTCTGGGAGAAGGCAGGGTACAGTCTGAACAGCTCGTCAGTCTATTGCAAGACCAACAAACACAACCATTTGCTCTCTCTCTCTCTCTCTCTCTCTCTCTCTCTCTCATACACACACACACACCTAGAGGCAATTTCAATCAGCCACTTAGCCTAATGTGCACGCTTTGGACTGTGGAAGGAAACTGGAGTACCCAGAGGAAACTCCACACAGAAATGCCCTTAAAAGGACTCGAACCAAAGACCTTCTTGCCGTGAGACGGATGTGCTAACTGCTACAACACCATTCTGCACACTTTTTATTCAGCATTATTCATTATTAGTAAGTAAGGCAATTTTCATTTGTGCATGTGTACAGTAGATATTAAAAGTCAAATACCCTGATATAATAACTGGTTTTGGGATGTAAAAAAGGAGATCAAGGAAAATCATTTAATAGCAGAAAAGAGTAAAAATTAAATAATGTTGTTGGGATTGGGTGTGTGGCTATGCTCCGTTTTAACCAAGAGAGTAGTCACTACACATTTGCCATCCAGTAAAGCGACTCTGAATAACCTCAAATAATGCAGTGGAAAGTACCTACCAAAGGTGGTCCAAACAAGGACAATCAGTAAACTCAGAAAAATTACATTGCTGCCCGATGTGAGGCTTACTGGTGCATATGGGGATTACGTCTGGTCTGATCCCATAGAGAGAGGTACTGTAGCACAAACTGTTAAGGCTGGCTATGATGGTGTCAGAACACACAGTGCAGTGCTGCACTGTTTTAAGTTTAATGCAACAATACTTGAATACTATGAAACAATACTTTTCATAACCCTGCATATTTTTTATATTATTACATGCCATGTAATCCCATAAGCCACAGGATACTACATGATGTGATTCCATTTTCTCTGCTAAGGAACAGTGTGTGCTCATATCCACCAAGACACACGAACACACAGAGTTAGCACACTATAAAAATAATAAATACGTCAGATATATTAATTGCGAAGCTACACATGCACAGTACGCACATTAGATGCTGTTCCACACCATCCTAAACTTCATTTTCATACATCCTCCTCACACACAGACACCCTTCTGACGCACTCCACCTCTGCAGGGCCATGAGAAGGCTCCTCCAGGGCGTCGGGGCCGTAGGATGAATCCTAATGACTAATTAAATCTGATTTGCCAGTGATTATGAAACAAGGAAGATTTTTTTTTTTCCTCGAGCTGCAGAGCTAAGAGGCACCATGTCGCTCCTGCCCTCACTGAATAAAAACAAATTGAGCATGGTTTACTGCTCCACCGCCAACCTTTAAACATCATCCAGAGTGTGTGTATGTGTGTGTGCGCACAAGCGTTTGGGAACCTAGGGGCTAATGACCAAGTTAACGACATTGCAGAGAAATTCAAGTTTTTATGATTTAGACCTACAGTACTTCCAGCTCAGTTTAAATTGTTAGACGCCTCAGCAAGACTTCAGCAACACTCCACCCACATAATACCATTTATATAATGCTATAATTAATTATCAATCCATACCAGGGTCGAGATCACTTTTGTTTCACTGCAGCACATTTATGCAATGTACTCTTAATTTTGCATTCTGATTTTTTTTTTAGGTAATTAAAATGAATACAGTTCCTAGAACACAACTGTCAGTGCAATAACCCTAGTAGTATGTTTACAGGAAAGACAAACAGTTCTTATCCTTAAGATCACAGGCTATAGATTTCTTGATGCAGTAATTTCGGAAGCTTAGCAGGGTCGGGCCTGGTTAGTACTTAACAGGAGACCATCTAGGAATACCAGGTGCAGTAAGCTTAAAGAAAAAAAGGAATGACATGGATTAATACGGGCAACACACAAACTCTTTTTGTAGTTCAAACCCCAGAAGGGTGATTTAGTGAAGGGTGGCAGAGTAAACGTAATATATAAGCAACCCATGTACCCTGATCCTCCAAAATGTAGATTTTGGGTACTCTGTGAGAGTGAGTATTTCTCTATTATGTAGAAAACCAGTAGGTTTGGCTGAAGCCCAATGTTTACTCTAGTTTTGCACAGCTGGCAGCAGTGAAGTAACAAACAAAAGACTTGGAGAAGACTTTTTATAAATTCTAGTCTTTTCTTTATGAGCAAACTTCACTTTGGAGTAGTGGACCAGTGGTTGGGTGGTAGAACGACAACTTGAAAGATCCGAAGCACTCATTTTGTTTTGGCTGCCGGTGCTGTCCGTGGTGCTGAATTTCCAGTGGTTCAGGAGAAGTGATCTCACTGTTCTCATTTAAAAGCAATGTGCTGATTCGCATATTACTGTGCAATAGAGCCTTAGTCAATTTGTGAAAAAAGTGTCAAGAATACCAACAGAGTGAGAAAAAACATTTTGGAAAGATTAGAGAATTAATTAAAGACAGATGGAAAAAAGATAATTCGTAACCATACAAAATATCACAATAATCACAGTATGCTACTGAAACATGGGACTGAGGTTAAGCTTAACCTAAAATCGGCACTCAACAGGGCATCATGTTCCCATTCCACATGTAAAATAAACACCCAGTCCAGCACATGAAAGGAGAAATGATGTAGGAATGCTGTCCAATTTTAATATGTTATTAATTCCAGAGACCTGTCAATGAGACCAGATGAAACTAATTGTTTCCAGATGAAACTGTAATTATTAACAACCGGAACATGTAAAGATTAACCTGAAACTGCAGGACGAACAAGGACTATGCTAGAATACTAAAAGTGTCATAAATGTAGACCACTGGCTAATTATTCTTTTGCTAACTTGTAACCCATAATGGATAAACAGTACAGAAGATTAAAAATTAAATTAATATATAAGCTCACTTATGTAATGGATTTTTCAATAATCTATATGGTCCTCTACCATGTTTCTGTACATATAAATATCACAGGCGTACGGGGGTGTATGGGAGCAGAAAGTCAATAGTGCAGTGCCAGTGACAAACTGTATTGCATTCTATTGGTTGAAAAAAATCTCAGTAATGTTTTGTGTGTAGGACTTTGCAATTTTTAATGATCACGCTTCCTAGTAAAAGGGCTTTTCTGTACTATTTCTTCATCTTTCCACAAGAATGTAGAAGGGTCCTGTGTTAATAGCCTGACAGGCCTCACTAGAATCATTTTTTTTCTTGCGTTTTCCTTTTAAATCAGAACAAGTGTCATGACAAGGGGAACGGACATTTCACTGACCATGGGGATGTACTTCCCGGCAAGTTCTTGAGTGATAATATTTTCCATATCCACAGTCATTCAAGGCTGAAATGAAAGACTGGATCAACCAATTAAAGTCGTACAAAGACAATAAGGGAGGTCCGTTCAACTATAACACAAAGACAAGAGGCTTGCTTATGACAGAATTCATCACAGTACATGTAGGCAACCCGCTCGTATTCTGTTTTACTTCCACTGACAATCTAGTCTTCTGAGTTTAAGTTTAGATCAGAAGTGCTTGGGTCAAAGGTATTGTCTAATTATGTCATCAAAATCTGTGGGTGGGGTACCATATTGGCTTACTATGTAATTGTTTTAATCTTAAGGGGGAAACATTGGATCAGGTCATTCTTTGGCTGCATTAAGATAACATGTGGACTGTGATGTATGCATGCCTTTGATCAATGAGTAAATATTCTGAGCAGCTCTTTTTGCGCAGAACAGTCAATATACGTCTTTCATCATGAGTGCCAATCTTATTGATCCAAAGTGCTGCCTCTTTACAAGTTGCTATTCTGGAGCCAGAATCAGTCTCTGTGATTTTCCTCCCACAGGATGCCTATAGGAATCACTCTCTGTCTATACTTTTCCCTCTTCATCATTCTTTACTGTCACTGTAAAAAAA
>JAQMYF010000015.1:13215839-13235954 GCA_030014195.1 Neosilurus mollespiculum
TAAAAATTTAAAAAACTAGCCTTGGGTAAGATTTTGCACAGCTTTATAAGGAAATGAGCTGTAGGTTTAACTAAGCATCTTGCAGAACCATCCACAGTTATCTGGAGTTTTTAACTGTTACACTTGTTTCTTATTTCTGCTGTAAAATCATGTATATTTACAGGTACTCGTGTTGTCTTCCAAAAGATGTCAATGCTGTCACAGAGACATATTATACTGGAGACAAATTAGTTTGGCAAATCTTCCGATTTTGGCTGTGTTAACCATTTGGCTTGGTCTTGGGATGTGCCAGGTAGTTCAGCTATTATTCATTTTTTTAATTATTTCATATATTTATTTTATTTGTAGTAAAACAACATAGGCATGAAGTATTATTTGGATGTTTTGAAACCCAAAAAATAGAGGTTCATACACCTAAAAAAACCCCACAATCTAACTTTCTTTGAGAGAAAAAAAAAACAAAACACACACACACACACACACACAAAACATGAATGGAAACACAGATCATCAACTTGTTAACAGGATAATTAAACTAACAAGACTGGTAACAAATGAAGGCGGAAATCAACTAGTGAAAGGCGATGAAAAGAAAACTCAGTGTTAACCTTTCCTGCTTTCACTCCAAAATGTAGTTAGGGAATGCAGGGGAGATTTATTTATTAATTTCCTCTGGGGCTGAATTTGATTAAGCTCTTAAAGAAGCTGCACTACTCTTATAACACCAGCCTCAGATGCCTATCGATAGAGAAATCTACTGGGAGCTCTGCAGCACCTAAATCTATATATTAGACACTGTATTGAAGAACAAAAATGGTATGTAACAAGTTAAATCCTCACACATGCTTCATACACTGTACATTTTGCAATATAAAGTATCTGCAAAAGCAGACACACTTATCTGTAAATAATTTTATTCTTTTGTACTTCTGCTGAGATGCTAACTGCTTTTCACTGGCTCTGTGCCTGTACTCGCACAATGATAATGAAGTTGGATCTAATGTAATACTCTATAAAATCAAATGAACAGATGGCAGCATATGGGGGATTGGACTTTTTATACTACATATTTTTCAAATTGGGAATTATGACAGCAGAAATGTATTTAATGTGAAGGAACCAGACTTGCTTTTAAAAGCTGCACTTATTATCCGGGCCTGTCTCTGAAGCTTGATAATATTATGCTGTGAAAAAGGAAAGGAGGTTTCAATAATTCATGATACTGGGGGAAGAAAACACACACACACACACTCACACACACACACACACTGTATTCATTTGTTGAAATGTTTTAGGTATGCTTTTAGTTTAATTTTGAATTCCCTTATTTGACTTTTTAATCGACATTTTCAAGAGGCTCTCTTTTTCTCTTTTTTAAATAATTGAATTAATTTCCCTGTATAATTAATTTCAGGTGTTTGTGAAACATGACTGGAGTGAGAGCACCGTTAATGATCCCATCTAACACATTTCTCTTTATATGACACTAGTGTCTAATGCACACTGCAGATCAGATGAATGGAAATTCCTCTCTCTGCAGAACCACTACTGATGTTTCGCATTAAAAGGAGTGCTGCTTTGGCCCAGTTGCATTTTAATGGGTAGAGACTTAGATGACGAATGTGCACCAGCCGTCTGAGTGCTCTGTTACTAATGCAATGCAAATAGAACAAAATAAAGGCTTGTGAGAGATGTCTGTTTATTACACACGCTATATTGTGATTTCAGCTCGGTTTCTCTTGCCGAGTGTAAACTGCATGATTGCTGTTTGTTCATTTCATTAAACACAATTTGTACTTTGCAGAAACCTGGAAATGAAAGTTGTTGATTAGTTAAAGCTTGTTCCAGGAAAATGAAACACTAAATTTTCACATGCAGATCACTGAAATGGATTATGAAACGACTTATTTTCACTGAACTGTAAATTTATGTACTGTGAATGTCTTTTCAAATTTTTCAACAGCAATGTAGGCTTGAGAATGGGGCATGTTGATAAAACCAGTTAAAGCATTTGGAGTTGACCTGAAGGATTCAGTCCTATGTTTGCCTTTGGTCAAAGGTGTGAAGGCCTGTACGGGAGTGGGCTGAAAAGTTCATAGGTGGACCATGATGCAGTGGTATTTGACCAAATGTTGTTTTTTTCAACATGGTCTCCCCTGCAGTCCACACACCTCTTCCATCGGTGTTGCAGCACTTGGATCCCCTTGATATAGAAGCTCTCATGTTTGATTGGTCTGGTATTACTCTTTCTTAGTCAGCCTATAAACTTTTCAGCCCACCTTCATACAGTGCCCTTTACAATTATTGAAAGCCCTTGTAAATATTAGTTAAAAGGTTTAAAAAAGAAAAAAACTCACCTTTTGGTTTACACTGAAAAAAAGGAAAAATGCAAACTTTAACTGGAATAAATGTATTCCAAGACAAATAAATCCATAAGGAAATAATTTAAAAACCACATGTGCACAATTTTACTTTAATAACGTCCACGTCAGCCTTTCAACCTCTACCCTGATTGTTCATTTTATGATCTCAGCTGCGTGTGCTCTTGACCTTTCTTGACCAGGCCCAGGGCTCATGGAAGGAAACATGCTTTGCACTCTATGGGTTACCAACGTACACCTGTGAGAATGAAGATTGGTGTTTCCAAATGGGCAAAAAAAAAAAAAAACATTCAATTTAGCTTGTGCAAATATTACACACAATTTCACAAAATTTAACAAAGAGGAGGGAGGGCATTACGCCTCAGTGTTTAGCACTATTAACTCACAGCAAGACATGCCTGGGTTCAAATCTCAGATCCCAGCCAAGGGCCTTTCTATGTGAAACACGTATACAGTCATGTAAAAAAATTAGGACACCCTATCAAAACCTGTGTAATTTTTGTAACAATTTTGGATCTCTGAAAATTTAATCTCAATTTAACCAATACTGAGAGATGCAAGTAATATAGCTGAACAACTGAAACTGAATAAAACACTTTTCAAGATCTCCTGTAAAATTAAATTCTACAGAAATACTTATTTTACCTGAGGAAAAAGTTAGGACACCCTACCCCCTAATACCCAGTGTTACCCCCTTTGGCTAAAATCACTGCAGTGAAACACTTCTTGTAGCCATCTACCCGTCTCTGACATCTGTCTGAAGAAAGTTTGCCGCACTCCTCACTGCAGAATTTTTTCAACTGTGAGATGTTTGAGGGATTTCTTGCATGTACAGCCCGTTTCAAGTTGCCCCACAGCATCTCAATGTGATTAAGATCTGGGCTCTGACTCGGCCGTTCCAGGACTCTCCATCTCTTAGTATTCAGCCAGTCCTTGGTGGATTTACTGGTATGTTTTGGGTCACTGTCATGTTGCAGGGTCCAGTTCCGCTTCAGCTTTAATTTTCTTACAGATTGTCTCACATGTTGCTCAAGCACCCTCTGATGCACAGTAGAAATCATGGTGGATCCTATGATTGTGAGCCGTCCAGGTCCTGCTGCAGCAAAGCAGCCCCAAACCATGAGACTCCCACCTCCATACTTCACAGCTGGTATGAGGTTCTTTTCCTGGAATGCTGTATTTGGTTTACGCCAAACTTGTCCTCTGTTCTGGTGTCCAAATAATTAAATTGTGGACTCATCTGTCCACAGAACATTATTCCAGAAGCTCTGGTCTTTGTCTAAATTCTCTCTGGCAAACTTCAGTCTGGCCTTTATGTTATTCTAAGAGAGCTCTTTGCACACCTCCCATGCATGTTAAACTTGTGCAGTCTCTTTCTGATTGTAGAGGCATGCAATTTCACATCAGTAGTAGCCAGAGCGTGCTGTAGATCCCATGATGACATTTTAGGGTTTTTGGAGACCTCTTGTAGCATCTTGCGGTCTGCTCTCGAGGTGAACTTTCCAGGATGACCAGACCTGGGCATGTTGGCAGTTGTTTTGAAAGCCCTCAACTTGTTGACTATATATGCATTTTGTAGGATTACATTTTAAACTCTTTTCAGTTTTAATCGCTTAATTATATTATTTAAACTTCTCAGTATTGTTAAATTGAGATTAAATATCTATATATCCAAAATGTTTTAAAAAAAAACACACTTTCAAGTTTGTTTTACATGACTACATATATATATTGTTTCACATGACTACATATATATATATATATATAAATCCTGAGACGAAAAATGTGTGACTGTGAGGGGAGTCAGCTGCACATTCCCTCCCTCCACCTTCATGGCTGAAGTGTCCTTGAGCAAGGCACTTAACCTTAACTGCTCTCCGGGTGCACCCCAGTGTGTGGCAGCCCACTTTTCCAAGTGTGTGTGCTCACTTTAAATGGGTTGAATGCAGAGACAAGAATTAATACGGTATATCAAAAGTCATATCAAATAAAAAAAGATAACCTCAGCTATAAAGTCTGTAAATTAGGAACCCACACACATAGACATATAACAGCCACACAAGTCAGACTGACTATAGCTTTGTGCGTCATTTCTTTTCCCTTACAAACTTCCAAGTGTCATCTTAAGCAGCAGTGAGTTCTCAGGTTCTCAAAGACGAGTCACTTTTCTGCTCTTCATTCTGATTAGGCTCATGCCACAGCATGCAGCACCCTCACACTATTTAACACAACCATAATAAATGCTCCATACGGTTGGCTCATCCACTTAAAAGTGAGCAAATGAGAGAAGATGGCAACGTGCTTAAGATCAGAAAGAAGAGCAAAAGCTTTCATTAACAGCCAAGCCGTCAGATCTTCTCTCTGTTCCCAGAGGAACATACTTTCCCTTTTTGCTATCTGGTTCCTTCTTTCTTGCTCTATGTGAACAGTGGGCGTGCAGTGGAAAGTGCTTTGTCAGGCCCTGGCCCTGTGTGTGTGTGTGCGTGTGTGTGTGTGTGTGTGTATGTCTGGGTTATTATTAAACCAGCCATTCTCTTGCAATGCATGTGCTGTGCAGAGATAAGTACAGGTAAAAAAGTTATGTAACATGCAGGCTAAATACCGAGAAAATAGTGCAGTTAAACGACACATTGCAGCCGTAATTCTGTTCAGCTGATGATAAGTGCTACAACGGAGCTGAAAGTACCCATGCCCCCAGTTTAAGGCCAGCCACTACCTTTGTTTATTTGGGCTTTTCAGAATAGCTTTGCTTTAGTCAGCTTAATAGAAGACTGTGAGAAACATAAAGAGTCCCCAGAAAAGTGAACATAAAGGTGTTCAATTTGAATTCTTGCTTAATGAGCACCATACTGTTGCTGTCCTTTATTGTTGGGAAGCAGCCTTTTATTTCAGCTTCTAATTTTATCTTTTATAAAGAACAGCTATTTTGTTACAGTCATAATGTTCAGTGGCTTTCATGGAATACGAGAACTGGCCATCATGATTTTGTTCTAGTTAGTTTTATTCACTAACCACCAGGGCCCCCCCCCCCCCACCCCCCTCTTCCCCCAGCCTCTAAAACAGCCAGATCTCTCTGCCTCTTATTAGACAAAATGTGGGACAGGAAGTCCAAGGTAAACAGAAATCAATTAAAGACTATAGGAGACGATGTGTAAAGCACAGCTTCAATCACCTATAATTATCTTTCTTTCTATCATTTACAGATAGTGATGTCCACAAAAAAAACATAAACATGTCAAAACACATCATCAACTCATAAAACATGACTGACTGGAACCATTTCTATTAATCTTCAGTTAAACCGAAAAAGAATTCACTCAGACTTTCCAATCTTCTAATCTAAGGTACAGTTCTACCTGGCTTTTTTTTCCCCCCGCTTGTTTGTTCTGTTCTGTTTTGTTTCTGTAGCTTGTCAGAGTTTCTGAAAGAGATGTCAGTTCATTCTACTATCTAAGAAATCCAGATTGACCTCAGTTTCACAAAACAGAAAGCAGGGAGTCTAGCAATGCATCCAAAATGCTGCAGAATAATGTACGTTCTTGCATTATTTCTGTCTTTCCTTCTGTCAGGCTAATTAAACAGAACAGGTTGTGGGAAGGCTGGGAGACAGAAAGGAAAAGCTGTCAGGGATGATGCTGGCAAAGAGAGAAACAGTGCTGTAGAAAGAGAGCGTGTGTGCATATGAGTGTGTGTGTGAGTGTGTGTGTGTGTGTGTGTGTGTGTGTGTGATGCAGAGGCAGGCTGAATGAAAGATTGTTGCGTTAGAGACTACGTACAAATGTTTGCTTCCAGACCTGCATGTATCAAAAGTGTCTGATTTGAATACTAAGACGGAGTAACAATAGGACCGCACGAACAGTGAGCTCCTGCAAGAAAACCCCCAACAGAAACCGTCAATTCAAGAAGCAAGAAAGTGACAATCTAGAAACGTGTGTGTGCTTGTAAAAACGTCTGGGTATGTGTGCTTGTGTGTAGACATGCCAAATCATGAACATATGCATATGCTATTTCTCTTTCACACACACACACACACACACACACACACACACACACACACACACACACACACACACACACACAATCAAGAGCATACACACTTGCGTTATGCAAATGGAGGTGTAGACAGCAGTAGGAAGTGTCTCATTAAAAAGCAGCCCAACAAAAGGCCTCCCAGCCAGACTCTTTTAAATGTTACTTTCAGGTGGTGGTCAAAAAACATTGCCGAGGAAACCACAGAAATGTCAGCGCACACAGCATGCCATGCGGTAGCGTGTGGTCGTCAGCTTGTGCAAGTCTCACAGCTTGAGACAGACTGGGACATGATACCCTTACAGAGTACTGGGAACAATCATCATCCCCCATGCCTACACACACACACACACACACACACACACACACACACACACACACACCATTTCCACAAACACGATTTCCACATCAGCATGCAGGAGCACACCGCTACAATATCTCGCTTTTCTCATGAAAAAAGGAAAACAAATTACACTTCTGCCTGACAGCGGCAGAACGCAGAGAGGCCAATGAAATCTAGCTGGTGCCTCACGTCTCGCTTGCATAATGCGATGCCAGCAATAGCAGCTGTCACATGTGGAACGCACATCACTGTCACACAACATTTCCGACATAAAGTCACGGGGACCGGTTTCTCAATCTCCCTACGAATACATCTAATATTTAAGTGTCAGCAAGCATGTGTGACTAAGTCCATGTGTTGGATTCTCTAAAGGATTTTAAACCTGTATATGTATCCATGTCCTGCTTCAAGTCAAAGACGGTGAAGATAAACATAGCCTGTGTCTTGTTTGTGCTATTTTGGCCCCTTAGGTGGTTCGCGTGGCGTAGGCTTCATTCGCTTTGATAAGAGAATAGAAGCTGAGGAGGCCATCAAGGGCCTGAATGGTCAGAAGCCCTCCGGAGCAGCTGAGCCCATCACAGTGAAGTTTGCCAACAACCCGAGCCAAAAGACAAGCCAGGCCCTGCTCTCGCAGCTCTACCAGTCCCCCAACCGCCGTTATCCTGGGCCCCTGCACCACCAAGCCCAGAGGTTCAGGTAAAGCCAGCCAGCCAGGCTGCAGACCAGAAATCTGTTCACTATATCATCAGCCTGCTATAATTCTACTGCATGGTGTCCTTAGAGTGTTATTAAGTCAGTGAGTAATATACACCATTATTAATCGGTGGTTTCTCTGTTATTATTATCAAATGAGATAATCAGTTATACTATAGTATTTTACTATAGTGATGGGAAGATGTTCCTATCCTAGTTACATAAATAAAAAAGAAATTAAGTCAGTAATAGTTTAGTAACACTAAATTTCATGGTGTTAAATTTGTCTTCAAAACAGAATCTCCCGTAAACAAAATCCATAAATTATTAGTGTAAATTTCCCCATTCTCGAAAGTGTTTTTTATTCATCAGTACATTATGGCCACAGATTTTATTGCAAGCTTGACACGCTGTGATCAAACCCTTACTGTTTAACTTAAAAAGAAAAGAAGGATTTGGACATACACCATAGTGACGAGTTTGTAATAAAAGTGGTCTCCATGAAAATTCCATCTCTCTTGAACCATCCTGTCTCTCCCATTTCACCAATCCCCATTACCAAATGTCTATAGCTGGCTACATTACTAATAACTTTCACTTACTATCACTGTTATATAAACCAAGTTAAAATTAGTGGTGCAGTGTTAACATCAAGTCACAAACAAAAATCCTCACTCGGTTAATGAAATACAGTAGCATTTATTTATCTGCACTACACTCAATGGTTGTTTTTTAATTTAAGGACACAGGATCACATGTTAGCACTAAAGTGCCATGCTTGCCAATTAGTACTACACAGTATTACCAGTGACAGTAATCAGTAAATAATCCCTCTTACACTGCAAGCAATTATGGCTGAATAGATACGAAAACATCTTGTATTTGCATTAATTATATAGCCACACAAAGGTACTATTGTCTTGTTTTGTTTGGAGACACACTGTGAAACTAGCCTCAGATAGGCTTGCTAATGTCTCATACACAAAAGACTGTTTTTGCCCCTCCAATTAACTCATTTACCCATAATGCAACATGCCTGGCTAATTACTATGGCTTGAAAAAGCCAACTTGTCTTTACAATTTTGTGTTGCTTCTATAGAGGAAATTTCTTCTACTTATTATTATTATTATTATTACTATTATTATACATTTTTATTTGCATATATTACCAAATTAGCCCATCAGTTTTCAAGCTAATAACCAACAAAAATATTTCCCATGTTTACTCCCTACCCCAGGTTTATTGTGTTTCATTTCAACTCAAATTTCATTCAACATGTTTGTTTTTTTGTTTTTTAAATACACAGTACAATGTTCAGAAAAGTGTAAAACCCTGCACATATTACTCTGCATTATTTCACACCTCTTTAGCTCTTTTTCACTGCTTTTCTATTCTTCTATCCATCTGGTGTTACCATGATAACCCTGCATGTTTTATCTCTCTTTCCTGTTATTCACTTCTGTATATTTTCCAAACTCCTCCAATTATTTCACTTCTTGCCATTATACCATCATATACTGCTTCATGGCATGGCAGCCGGCGCTCATTAAAAGATATCTTAGACACTCCCTTTCTGTCTCTCTCTCCCCTTCTCTTCTGATCTCTTTCAACATTAAATGCAACTTCATGTAACTTCTGATTTCCAACAGATGTCACATAGAGCCCAGTACTCTCTCCACTTTTTGTCATTCTGTCATTCCCTCTTCCTCCCACTCTTTTTCATTTCAGCTAAATGCCATCACATTTGTTACGCTGCTTATGGCTATGTAATCTAACACACATTAATATGACATTTGAACCACAGTGTGAAATTACTTTTCTTCCCCCCATTTTTGCTTTAGCCTTTCTTCATAGTGCCTTTTGTTATATTATGAGAAAACCCCACACATTGCTTTTTATCATTTCACCTGTACAAGATTTACTCCTCATGCTCCGTGTATGACTAGTTACAGAGACCAATAAAACTGAAAAACTTTCCATAAACTTGACTTCTTCAAGCCAACCTTTATTTTGTAATTAATTAGCTCGTCTCTAACTGGAAGCCCACAGAGAAGGCTTGCATTTACACTGCCCTGCAAGAAAAAGTTACTAACTAATATTTGGTTGGACCACCATTAGCTTTGATTACAGCATACATTCACTTTGGCATTGTTTTGATAAACGTTTACAATGCCAACGTTTTTCAGTCCGGATTTATGTTAATTTGTCACCCGGATCTTGTGTTGAGGATGGGAGATTCGAATCACTGTGTAAAGTCTTTCACACTTTCACTGGACTCTGTGGTGCCAATCCATGAAACACGCTGATGGCAACCCAATGGCCTACTCCTTATGAGCGACAGCAATGGTTCTTTTACATGCCTCTCACCACAGACAGTGAGAGACATGGCCGGACTTTGATAACACAGTTAGCTGCACTGGGGTGACAGCAGTGACAACCCGGTGATAGTGGGGCTTGAACCCCCGACCTTTGGATCAGTAATCCAGCACCCTACCACCGGGTCACCACTGCCCCCTCTCTGAACTACTCTTTCATAACTAAAGCCCTAAATTTTATATCTATACTATCAGTAAAGAAGACCCCTATGTACAGGATAACCTGGTCCTTCAGTACTTTTAGGTCATCAGCCGACTTCATTTTACTGCAGCACAATGTTGCTGAGCCTCGATCTCATCAACTGAAGCAAACCCCCGATCGTAACACTGCCATATCCTGACACGCCCATCTCTCTGGAATAGGGTAAATCTGGAATCATAAGATCACATGACCTTTTCCAGTTGCTCCTGAGACTGATCCTTATACTCTCTAGCAAACTTTTTTGGCAGGGCAGTGACTGATCATGATTGTAGAGTTTTTGTGAGTTTGTGACGGGAGGAAGGTCGATGTGACTGTGCTCACAAAGATGAGGTGGCAGTTGCTTTTTCTTTTTTTTCAGTGTCATCACAAAAGTCTGACCTTTTAAAAACATATTTAAGCAACTTTCATAGGTGGACAGATATGTCACTGAGGGGCAATAAAAATGTATTTTATTTATACACATACATATACCGTTTCTGTAATTATCTAGATGTCAGATCCATGTTGAATACGAAAACATAGAAAATGGAAAAAGCAACTTAGCAGGAAAGTACCTTAATTGTTTGATTGTGGGAAGACTGTCAATCCAGGCAAAACTGACAGAACATGATGCTGTTACAGATTTACACATTTTTCACTGATTGTGGCACAAGCGGATAATAAGCCTCAAGCTTTTGATGTTGATGAAGCGGTTTATGAAGTGGTTTGAAATTGTGTGCCTGTGGGTCATTTGAGATGAGAGACATGTTTACACTGATGACACTTACTAATACAGATTTTTTTTTTATGTGTGTGTGTGTGTGTGTGTGTGTGTGCATGAGAGTGTATATGTGTGTGGAAAAGTTTGAGTTGTGGGTAAGCGTTAATTAGCCCTTTCGTCCATCTTGAAGTGGCTTAATAGGGACATAAGACAGGGGCAGGGCTCATGCAGGATGGAGGTCGAGAAGTGGCCAAATAGACGGGAACCCAAAACGAGAGTGACTGATGGGGATGAGAGTCTAATACATCACCCCAGCAGGTCACCAGGGCTGATGAACAGACTAAGAGGAGAGGGGGGGTGGGGAGGGGGTTGATTTAATATCCATTTATATTGTGCCTCAATCTTCATTTAAATGTTATAATAAATTACTAAACTGTCCCCTTGCACTAAAAGGTATAAACCTCAGGAGATAATGTCATTCATACTGCCAGCATATCATCTCTACATGAGCCTGAACATGTCATGAATTTATTCTTTGATAGTTAATTTGATGTTAATAAATTTTCTTTGTGTCATAGTGCTTCAAAACTGTTTTCAATCATCTGTCACAAATGCTTAACCATTACAAAGACAGACCTCAGCATTGTCGATAATACACTCCTCACTCAACTGCAGTTAAATTACTGGACTTCAGCAACAAAAATTGACCAATTTCGATTATTAAGTTTACAAGTCACATTGATTGATAAAAGCCAGATATGATCAGTCTTTTTTTTGATATGATCAAAATTGCATAGGTAAATAAAAATTCTGTTATAAGAAAGTAATATGTTAACGCACAACATTTTAGAGAGCTATTAATGCTCAGGTCAGAACAACACAAGACTCTTAGCCTTAGGCTATATTAGCTGTGTCTCTGTGTCTGTCAGGCATCAGGTGGGCCTTCCAACTTAGAGTTAGTGCCTGATTTTTGGCTAACATAACGGTTGACTCTGCAATATGCCTGATGTGGCTGAACAGTGTAATGGGCCGTTGCTGGATGGGCATCTTCTTCAGCGAGTCAGGGCTTTAGCATTAGTTCCACTGGGTGAGTAGACCATCTGCCTTGCATTAACATCAGAACCCTCCTTCTCTTCACAGGCTGGACAATTTGCTTAATATGGCCTATGGCGTTAAGAGGTAATTAAACTTCACCGAATGCCAGATGTCCATGTTGAAAAGATTATTTCTTTTTCATTTGATTCTTCATTTTCTGAAGTTACTTGCATCTGATTCAGTTCAAGGTTTTTTCCTTGTCTCTTACATTTTGATTTTAGCTTGATTCTGCTTGATTTCAAACCACCAACCACTCTAGTCTTTACAAGTATCCCAAATACCTTTCATAATTTTAGTGAAGCGTATGCATTGTTTGATTCTGATGACTGCAGAATTTTAAGTTGTTGGTATTTTCTGTGTTTTACTTTGTGTAAGTTGTATTAAGCTGTGGTTGCCCCAGGATTCAGGGTCTCGATCCCAAACTCCGCCGAGCTTATTAGCTTTATACTTACAGAAATGCAGTTTAACATCATTCCAAACTCCTGTAAGCTGTGTTGTGGTGATATATGAAGCTCCAAGTCCCACAGATGGCTTATAGGTGTTACTAGATCTGTTTGCTTGCTTGTGTTATCTTTACAGTGGTTTTACAGATCAGGCATCTGTAAAGTTTTCTGCAAGCTATAAAGCTGCTTTGGAAATAAATTATATGAGAAAACAAATGTTAAAAGGAGCACTATTAGTCAGTAAATCTCATTAAATGTTTTCAGCCATTTTGATATAAACACTTACCCAGGAACCTTTAACATTCCGTCCTGTTTTTGGATGGAGAGGGTACGAGTGAGGCGGAGGGGGGAGTGAGAGTTCTCCTGGATCCCTGCAGGAAACAAGTGTTTCACTGCAGCTAGCACAACCTCTGATCACCTGGGTTTTGCTTATGTACAGTTTTGCTCCCTTTGTGCTTATGATTTATTAAATATTTTAGCACATTCTGTGACGGAGGATCTTGTTTATGTCCGTAGCGTATGTGTTTGTTAGCTGTGATTAGTGAACACAGAAAAGACCAAGATTTACTCAACATAAAGTGTTCTTACTTTCTTTATAAAACCAAGAACGGCTGCCTCTTAAAAACACAGAATAGCAAATTATAGCATTGAGAGGTTCATGTGTTTCCACCCTTAATGTCTGTAGTTAATTTATTCAGCATATACAGACCGTTGTGGGAGGAGAAAATGCAATATTTATAAAAGCCATAAAGTAACTCAAACAAACCTAAACAATAAATAAAGTTTAAGCAAGAAAGGCAAGGAGACAGACAAAGCATGCAGGTTATTTACTGCGAATGTGATTAGCTGTCAAAGTGGCAGAGAGAAGTGTACAGAAACCATAAGATCCTGTTTTCTTCTTAAGGAAGCACAGGGCTGGAGGAGGTGCTTTGCTTTTCATGGAGTGCATGGCAAGAGGTAATGAACAAAGGCATCCGAGCTTGTGGAACTGAGCAGCAGCAGGTGAAGGTGGACAGTACAGGAGGGTCAGTCGCTTGTTGCTATGCAACTCCTTGCCCAACAGTTCGATGTGGTAGATAGAACAGAGCATGCTCGGCCCTGCTGGAGCACTCAGGAGCCTCCTCCATGCATCTTACACTGGGCTGGCCCTCAGATACTTGTTCTGAAGATGACTGGCATCCAAATTACCAGGCAGCCTGTTTTTTGTCCTCCCCACCTTTTCTTCTCCAAGATGAGTAATGGCGCTGGATTCATTATTTACACGGAAACATGCCGTAATTGAAGTTATGAGATGGTTGCTTGTCAGGGAACTTAAGCAAGCTGATGCGCTATTATACGCCTTGTTTGCATAATGAGACATGGCCGGCGCGACACAAAAGGGAGAAGAAGCAGGCGTATCGACTTTGCTGGGGCACGGCAGCTAAAGAACAGATGAAATATCTGAGTAATTCTTGGCAAAACAAGAAGCAGGGAATTGGCTGGCTCTGCAGTCTGCACAACGTTATCGATCACAGTCATACATTGCGGAGCTGCCGGGGGTGTGGGTGGAATACACTCTGTTCCCAACACCAGGCACCTAGAAAGCATTGCTTGCATTTTCCACTTGCTGACTGCTGCTTTCGATCTCCCACCCCCAACATGTACACACACACACACACACACACACACACACACACACACACACACACGTAACCTTCTACTCACAACTTACAAAGCAGAGCCATCTGAACTGCAGCAAAGCGGAAATCTCAATTAAAGCACCCCAATAATGCCTATAGTCATTTCTGGAGAGGTGGCATCCGAAATGAACCTTTTATCCAATTTACCTTTTATTTAAAGTGGAAATTTCTTTTAAGCGGAAAGGCAATTAAGTGAAGTCAACTGAGCATTCAAATCTGTGTATCAAGAGAAAGAAAAGGAGCAGAAAAGGAAATATTACAAGAGGAATGAGAAGAGATTTACTCAGTTGCATTCCAGATCTCCAATGAATTTGGGAGGTATTAATGTGATGAGTTCCTGCAATTTCTCTCTAATAGAGCCACTCAGGAAGGCAGTGAAAGAGAGGAGCTTGTACATGTATGAATGGTATTTTTATATGGCCCTCCCACAGTCTGGAGTACGGCCTTTTCAGACGACATACAAAAGCGCCTTCCTTTCAGTACAAAGCAGATACTGAATCTCTAAACCTCTAAACCTCTAAGTCTTAAATCAAGAGCCGTAGATTCATAGATGTTAACATAAGAGAGGGGCAGCTTGTAGAATTAATGTGTTAATCTAATGTACCAGTGATGTGCAGCCTTGTGTGTTAAATCAGGTGCAAAAATGCTAAGGTCACTCAGGCAGCTCTTTGCAATCATGCTAGCTTCCACAGTGCAAATACAGTTTTTTTCTAATATAGAACTCTCACTCTGATATTCTCTCTCTCTTTCTCTCTCTCTCTCTCTCTCTCTCTCACAGGTTTTCTCCCATCACCATAGATAGCATGACCAGTCTCGTTGGGATGAACATTCCCGGCCACACCGGCACTGGCTGGTGCATCTTCGTCTACAACCTGTCTCCAGACTCAGACGAAAGTGTGCTGTGGCAGCTGTTTGGGCCGTTTGGCGCCGTCAACAATGTTAAGGTGATCCGAGACTTCAGTACCAACAAGTGCAAAGGGTTCGGCTTCGTCACCATGACGAATTACGACGAGGCGGCTATGGCTATCGCAAGTCTGAACGGGTACCGGCTGGGCGACCGCGTGCTGCAGGTCTCCTTCAAGACCAACAAAACCCACAAGTCCTGAACTCCCTTCCCACTTTCGTGTAGCCCCGTCAAACACACCACTACTAACACCCACCTCAGCCCACACAGCTAGTCTACAACAGACAGGAACACAACCAATCCACCAACTAAACAGGACTGGATATGGCTTATAATATAACTTTGGACCTATAAGCCAATGTTGCCTAAGTATTACGAAATTGAAAATGGAAAATATAAATGATTTGGAAGACCTGTAAATGGTACAGGCATTCTGTTGTATATCCTTTTGGTTCTAGTGGTTGTCCCTTTGATTTCTCCTCTCTGTAAACAGTAGCAAAACCAGACCGCCCTTATTTCGAAGAAGAGAATGCCTTTCTTCTGATTGTACTCTCTTGATTCAGGTTTTCCTTTTGTTCTTCTTTTAAATCCGGATCCACTGTCGTTAGTATAAACACCTCCCTGGGAAGAGAATGGGAGGGGGCTCTTTTTAACAAATTGGTGATCATTCATTCATTTGTTTTGGTGTATATTATTAACCCCCCCCCCAAGTAAATTAACAGGGATGACACCATCCCTTTTCTCTAACGGAAAAGAAATTTCTAACATTGTTTTGTTTTGTACTGCGAACAGAACACGTCTTTCCTCATGAGGGATTGGGAGATAGGGAGAGGGAAGGGATGGGTTTGCACTCCTGTTGACAAAACAACACACACACACACACACACACACACACACGCACACGCACACGCACACACACATACACTGTTGCCAAAGAGAAGATCTCTTTGCTTGAAAATGTGTTTAGAAAAAAACATTTAAAAATAAAGAGAAAGAAGATCTATTTTTATAAATAATGATTAAAATAATAATTATTGAAGAATTTTTACAAGAATCTGGATTTGAAAAAAAGAGAAAAATATTTTGACTGGCTAATTAGGGTTTGGGGGAGGGGTCAGGTGCCACCTTGTCTTGTTCGTTCTGCTGTGGTACTTTTTAGGATCAAAGGTTGTTTGTTTTTCGGGGAGAACCAGATTGGCAATGGTTTTGTAGACGGACGGTTTTATCAAGGATTGCAAATTCAGGCAGGTGATTTTTCATAGCACGTAATTGTTCAACAGCGATCCCCTGTAGGCGAGGGATAGGGTCTTCCCAGGCCTAAGGCATCCTCACAGTCAAGAGCCCAAAGTAAGGCCACACATCGTCCACACATTTTCTTTCCATCATCAGTCTTTGGAATATCAGTAATACATGCACACATTCTCCATTTAGAAAGCATACATTCTTATGGTTCCTTTCGCTCTAAGTTTGTGATATTGCATTGGAGACGTAATTCCGTTAGCGATCAACTGTAGGTGCTATATTACATGGGTCACATATCTTAAATATTCAAGTTTGTTGTTCTGTGTGCAATTTAGAGAACAAAAAAAAAGAAACTTCAATGTTGGCATTAAAATTGAGCTGCTGTTTTTCAGTTTGTTTACTTCGATTGCTGGCCCCCATCTGGTTCACACCACTGATGCCAGATGAGCAACTCTGGGCCTTCTGAGAATCGCTTAACAAGTTTTCTTTGGCTTGCTGACATATAGGTTACTTGCTGAGTGTACAGCGTTTGTCAAAATTAAATGATAATTAGCTAGTTTCGTTAGTCTAGTATTTGTTTCCTCAAAGGATCTATTACAAATGTGTCTTTCTTTGTTGTGTACAAATAGATGATATATAGTCTACATTTGTTTTACAATATCTATATCTATCTGAGTTGTCACTGTTTTTTGTTCGAGCTTGTCTTTTTTCATATGAAAACTTTATGAAGTGATGGTTCAGTTACTTAGAAAACTCGTGAGGAATCCTGTTTAATATGTTGTCATGTCGCTTGTGGAAAAAAAAAAAGAAAAAAAGAAAAATTGGACTCATTCTTTTTTTTGTTCTTTTTGTTTGTTTCTTTGTTTACCGCCACGGCAAAAGAAACCTAAAAAATAGCTTCTTGGAAATATGTATTTATTTATTGACTGATTGTTTTATTGATTACATTATTTATTTATCTTGATTATTTATTTATTTATTTATTTGTTTGTTGTTCTGTTGTCTGTGTTTTTGTGTGATTCTGGTACAGGGAGGGGGTGTTTCTGAGCTAAAGGGAACAAATGACTAGGGGAGATGCTCTTCCATTAGTCCTGTGCACTGAGAAATTTTAGTACGTTTGTGCTTTGTACCAATATATCAAAATTACAACATAAAAAAGTTTAAAAGTCAAAAACTAAAAAAATGTCAAGAGGGTGAGGCTCTTCCCTTATTACTAGAAACAGTTACTCGCTATGCATAACCTAGTCAATAGTTAAATTTGCTATTGCTTTTTTCTTGTCTTGTTAAACATAAATCTTTAAATCTTTTTCAATAAAGTTTAGTCTTAATAGAATGTTATAACAGTTGTTCTGGTTCAATATAACCTGTGATAAGTTTGTGTAGTTTTAAAAAGCCGCTTCCCGCCCTCCCTCCACACACTACCGTTGCTTTGTGATCCAACTTTATGCAAAAATGTGGGTCTTAAACATAGTTTCTCATGGATTTGTATGGCATCCAATGTTTTAGGCTTAGCTGCCTTGATTTGATTAATTCTATGGTATGTCAGTTGTTTGAGTATTATTCATTGCATTGGACCAATCAGTGGAGATTAATGTAATTTAACCTTGATTTAAACTAATTCCACCATTTGCATATGACATCATACACACAAAAAAACAAAAAAACAAAACAAAAAAAAAAAACATTGACGCTGATTGTACTGGTTGAAGTGAAATAGCTATAAGAAGATGATATTTGATAGATGACACCCGTTATATATTTTCTAAGATATAGTCTATTTTGAGAGGTAAATTTAGTGAATGGCTCTTTGAGAGTACGGCATCAGCTCATGTTGAGATAGAACTTCTGTGAATGTTAGAGAACTTTAGCTATTTAGAAGTGTTCATATACAATTTATCATTCATCCATTTGTTCAGAAATCAATCCATCCTCTGCTCCATGTGCTGAGCAGTAGCACAGACCTCCTCAGACCCCACCGCAGGTGGGAGGTTAAATTATGCAACGACCCCGGTAGAATGTTGTTCTGATGTATGAACTAATTTCCTACATCACTTCCTCCTCTTCGCTCACAGCATCACCCTCCATTAGTCTGTGTATAACTGGGATTTGAGTGAGTGAGTGTGTGTGAGTGTGTGTGTGTGTGTGTGTGTGTGTGTGTGTGTGTGTGGGGTGGGGGGAGTGAGGATGTTTGGAACATGGGGCCATGCCTCTGTGGTACGTGCCCAAATCGCTGTGGCTCACTTTCTCCCCCCGTAGCGCCTTATAGTGGCAGCCTGCCAATAGGAAACCAACAGCCAGTAGTGTAGGAGGGAAGGCCAAGTGAGGAACAAGGCTCTTGTCATTTTTCATTTTCTCCTGAAGATGTGTTTGTTTACTATCTGAGAATCTATAAATCTTTAAAGACAAAAAAGATTAAAAAAATTCACTGGACCAAGCTGGTCTCTCCTATTTATGTTATTACTTAACTATCAATTATTGATTATTGTTATTATGATTACTATTATTCTTATTATTCTTCTTAATAATCAAATTACTGCGATGAATGACTTCATGTTATCCTTGCTAGTTTAGGTCATTTCTGAAACTGGAAAACAAAATATGGAAAAAAATCTTGCTGTAAATGTTTTTTTCTTTTTCATAAACTGTTGTGTTTGAATTATTTGTACTTTTGAATGTTGGGACAATAAAATGAGGTGTTGAAAGCTGCTGGTTTTATCTGGTGTTTAAAGCACACTTATTTGAATTATTTTACTCATAGGCTGTTGGGGTTTTTTTCACATTACTTAAAGATTCAGAGGCTCAAACCTTTTAGGTATTCATGAAAGATCTGCTCTACTTGCATCCTCGGCAGAACTAAATGTCACTTGAGCTATTGCTTTAGATATGAATTTGATGATTTCTCAAAATGAGTATAAATGCCAAGGTCAAATTCAAAGACACTGAGATATCTGGTGCATTATTACATTAATACACTTTAGTCAATAATACAGTGCCTAAATGGGTTTGAGTATTTGGGAGAAGTGTGATCACAGTGCCCCCTGCATATCTTTTAGAGAATTATATTTTTAAAAAAAATACACACTTCGAATGCCAAAGCCTTTTACCAAATATATACAACCTTCTATACCTGCTACCCATTTCAGCTTAGTGCAGTAACACATAATAAACCAGTCAGCTAATGAATAACATCAAGATACTAATTAAAATGAATAGGCTGTATTAAGCAGTTATGAGAAACTAAATTACACCTGGGGCGTGGAAGTAGTTTGCTGTGTTTGAACTGCGCAGCAGGTAAGGAGGGGATGAAGTAGAGGACAATGAGGGAGATAAGTGGTCTGATGAAGTTCTTCATCCTGTCCAAGCATCTCCACACTGTTAGAGACTTAATGAGGTGAAAGTCTCATGAACAGAAAGATGTGACATTGAGTCACTTCACACACACACACACACACACACACACACACACACACACACACACACACACACACACACACACACACACACTCCTCCATTCATAGCACAGATGTTAAGAGTGTAAATGCAACAACTGAGCAAATGGCAAAATATTCACCACATTTGTAGCTTGACAGACGTCTTAAGGCGCTGCACATACGCAGTAACAATAGGCAGGTTTCCATTCTGTAATCCTTTGACAGCTTATCATTTCTTCCCAAACAGACTTCTTAATTCACCAAAAAAAGAAAAAATAATCTCCTTATTTTTCTTCTGCTACAGGAACAACACACATGCAAGCCGATACAGCTTGATACAGTATAAATCATAGTTTATTTTAAGGATGGGTCAATAACAAATCATAGTATCAGTATTGGTCTAATACTCTGCTTAATTAATTATACTCATAATATATTTATATAATGATAACATATACTATACTGCACTATATACAGTACAGACCAAAAGTTTGGACACATATTCTCATTCAATGAGTTTCATTGTAGATTCACACTGAAGGCATCAAAACTATGAATTAACACATGTGGAAATATGTACTTAACAAAAAAGTGTAA
>JAQMYF010000015.1:13239228-13252608 GCA_030014195.1 Neosilurus mollespiculum
AATTTTCATAGTCATGAAAAGAAAGGAAACTCATTGAATGAGAAGGTGTGTCCAAACTTTTGGTCTGTACTGTATTTATATATATAAAAATAATCACAGCATGTAATCTCCATGATGGTCCAGTTGGTCAGGTCAAGGCTCAGCAACATTAATGTGGCAATAAAATGAAGTCAGCTGATGACCTGAATGTACTAAATGAGCAGGTTATCACATCAATTGACTTTTTCTTAGCCGAAGGCACAGTTATAAAATGGGGACTCAAATAATGAAAGAATGGTTCACAAAGCATGAGGAATCATTTTCACATATGTATTGGCATCCCTGAGTCCTGACCTTAACCTTATTAAAAGATTTTGCGATGTGCTGGAGAAGACTTTATGGAGTGGATCAATTTTTCCCCTCATTGATTCAAGACATCAGCAAAAAATGAACCCAACAATAAATGGAAATAAATGTTATGTTGCTTAAGTTTGTTTAATCAATAATATGGCAATTATATGCTATACATTGTGGGTACATTCTGGGGGACATGTATTAAAATTATTTTTAAAAATAAAAACAACCAAAATTCTTCTCAATTTTCTTCTTAAAAGTTAGGAATCTGAAGAAAACAATAATGTTTATTAAAAGATAATATTATCCACAGAATATATTCTAAAGCCAATTTAAATTAATGTCACGTAACATTGACGGACACGTCACGTCACCTGTGGCTAAAATCAAGCAAGTCAGAAAAGTGTCCACTGAACTAATAAATATTCATGAGACTTGGTCTTGGCTTCAGGTTATTTTCCACTGATGTGTGAACCAATTAATAAATGAAAGTAACATGTAACTGGTTTGACATACAACATTTCACATGTGTTTTATTCATGCTGATAGAACTACCTGTATGGATTTTTTTAGGATAATTCTTTTATTCCTTCTTTCCAGTTTACTAAAACCAAGTACAGATATTTGCTGGTATGTACATCACATAGAACCAGATATTAAATATATGGATCTTGACAGACATTAAGTTCAGAGGCCTATCTCATTAAAAAGTTTATTTTTTTTGTGTGTGTCCAAATATAACAAAATTAGCAAAACACCTTAAACACAAAACACACCTTAAACATCCTTTTCACACTCGAAAACCAAAAACAGTAGTACGGATTTGTAATATTTATTTGTGAAGCCGGTAACTGAACTTGACCAGATATATCTGACTTTCATGCTGGAAAATCTGCAATTTTCGTATAAATACAGTCAAAAAAAAAAAAATGTAATATATTGTAATATACTGAAATTGTATTATTTTGACTTACACTTTAAACAGTTTTGTTGGACATACAATTGCATGGAAATATTTTTTTAATTTAGATTTTTAATATTACATGTGCAAATCAGGGTTTGTTTCTGTACTTGTTTTATTGTTGTTTTTATAAATTACATTCAGAATCGCAATAACGGCGTCCTGTCAGACAGTAACAGCTGTTATTTTCACTCACCTAGCCACGTCTGCAGACATTATTTTCTCACCAAGCCAGTGCTTGCTACAGCTTTGGTTGCTGCCATGTGCTGCTGGCAATGAATGTCTAGTATTGAGTTTTATGTTTTTGATATCATGGTATTGATGGAAATTGCACTTTGACATGTGAGTAATATACAGTAGTGTGCAGTGAGGATTATACACCATCACTTCTGTCTAAAAGGGCTCCGAATAAAAAGAAGTAAAAAATTACTTTGTAATTGTTTTATGGTTTTAAAAATTTTAATAAATGTCCCCCAAAATGTACCCAGGACCAAATAATGAGCCATATTAAATAAACATGAAATACAGTGTTATCTCTTGGAACTATAATTGAATCAACCACAATGGCTTTCTGAAACCATTTGCTTACTTCTGTACAGGAATGTCAATGACCCCTGAACCGGGCATTCTCTTGAAATCATATTTTTTCTTCAGTTTATTAAAACTTGAATTCAGATTGTTTCACTTTGTACAAATCAGTGTTGCACTGCTAAGTAATTGACCATACGCAACATTATTCCTCTGGTCATGTGGTCTTGGTCTTGTTATTGTTATTGTTGACAGGCACAGAACCAAAACAAGATGTAAAACAGATGAAATAAGACACTAATCCCGTGATCAGGGGTGGTTTCACCAGGAAACCTTTGTATTCGGCCAGAATGAGCTGATAATGAAAGAGTTATCAGTTGCCTAAAATACCCTGAATCATATTAACACATCCGAGTCCAGTTGCTCCCTGTCAGTGCAGATCTAAATGCTCTTTAATGAGCAAGCGAGAAAACCATCTATGAGGCAACTTGAGGATGAAACCTTGAGACGGACCAAACTCAAAAGGGAACCCAAAGGAAACTTCTAGGTGACATGATAGAGGGGTCATAAATCATTACAGTAAAGGCAAAGAGTACTTGGAGTGTTATAATGATGTTCCATATGAGCAGGTTGTGAGTAGGAGTCAAATGAACACAAGACAGAATGATTACGGCAGTATTTATATTTACAGTATCCAGGTGGGATTATGCACAAGGGTGGTTCTTGGAAATGACATTGTTTTGGGAAGTATAAACCTTTTAGTGTTGGATGCCATCCATGGCACCAGAAGGTGAGTCACAAGTGCAAAAAGGCCCAAACAGAAATAGAGCATCAGGATGAATCAGGCAGATCCGGAGGGCAAAAGAATCCACAGGATCTGGCACCAGCATCACATCAGGCAGCAGGAGAGCATAGAGGAGTGATTAATGCTGGATGTCATGCATTTTATTATCCACAGATCTTCCCGTACTACTCATTTTGCCATTTTTGAAGAATTCTGAATTGTGCCAATGTGGAGTGAATCCTGTGAAAATAAACCAAAATTCTTCATCAATATGTACTTGTGTGCTTTGTCCTGAAACATCTTAGATCCATTCAGTGTTTCTTGGTGTGTTTAAAGAGTGGAGCTCCCAGTGACTTGATTTTGCATGTTTAGTACATCCATCTGGTGTCCATATGCATTATGATGCTGATTGATTGTCGTGCATCGAGATGCTGATTGGCTGTTTACTGCTTGGCAGGAACTTGGCAAGTGACTACATGCGGAAATGTATACTAACACTCATTTATATCATACCCTAATAACTGTCAGTGGTTCTGAGATAGACCTACATAAGAAGATTTTCCTCCTTTGAAACAGTTTAAGGGTCTTGTTAAGCTGTCAACAACTAATCAATAATTAGTTTTACAGGTGACACTGTTACTCTATTGACCGCATAGCAGTTGGTCTACAACTTCTATCAATATCCTTGGTTCAATCATGTAAACTATATTACTGAATGTTCCCAATGTTATTTGGCCTTATTAAACACAGTCTAGTCACAACATATACACATTTTATAAAAAAATACAGGAATGAATTGGGTTCTTCCCCCATACACACATAATAAGGGACAGGTTTGTCTGCCCCTACATCGTGCCCTGTGTGGCCCTATAATACACTCTGTCTCTGAACACTGCATATTCAAAGTTGTTGAAGAAGTACTTTTTAAATGCATGTTTACACAGATAAAGTAAAGCACATCCATTATATATCTCCGTCACTACTCCTCTTTCGGTTTTTGTATTTGCCAAGCCTAAAGACAAAGGAGCAGTTCGGAGGCATAGGAAAGATTCATCATCATTCCTCTATGATGCAATTTGATATATCAGTATTTTCATGAAATATAGTGTGTTGTTTCTAGCACTAGCAAAGATATAATATTATAGGATCTTTACTTTACCATACAATGTCACCACACAATACAGTGTACCTGGAAAAATCTATAATGTATAAACTGGATGGTCAGTTGTTGGCCAGAATAAGAGATTGCCTTTTGTGCTTCATGTCCAAGAAAGGCCCAATACTGACATATTGAGCATGATGAAACCCTGGGACACTTGGACCAGAGCACAAAAAAAACAACAACAGACCTTTGAATTATATCTGAAATTCTTGCTGAGTTTATGGAAGAGTCAGTTCCCCCAAACCAAAATGGGCCTTGCATCATTTCTTTCCTAATACTTGGTTACATCTTGTCAATCCTGTCATGATGCCACCAGTGTCCTGAACATGCTGCTGCATATAATCTATGGGATTGGGGTCTGGAGATTTGGCAGGTTAGTTGATGTGGTAATGTTCCATCATTCTTTTAGGTCACCTTATGTATCCTGTCATCCTGGAACATGACATTGATCGTGGTGTTTTCTGAAGACCAAATTATTTTGTCATACAATACATTAAGTAATGTATTTGATTTAGTGTGGATATGTATTTTGGATATTCGGTACTGTAATACTGACAGTTCACTTTATTGGACAGTTTGTAATGAGCTCCACCTTGATGAACTGAGTCAGATCAAAGGTTAAATAAAGTAAGGGATAATATAAAGTGAGCCAGGACAATATTGGGAAATAAACCCTGACAGAGTGACCCCTGCACACATGGAGTCTGTTTACAAAAAAAAAAAGTCGGCCATGAAAAAAAATTATAAATTTCACTTTGTTAGAAAAAGATAAACGATATGTTGTTTGTAAGATATTTTCCAGTAAAATTTCAAGAGCAGTTAAACACATTAAACCTCATCAGCAAATCTGAGCCTGCACTCAGATACTGGAGAAATAATCCCCACTGTTTTCCAGCACTGGACCAAATGACATGGGAATACCTTTGTGCTCCACACTCCAGCACAGACAATAAGCAGCTGCTCAGCTCTGCATCAAACATCTTAAATGATAAAAAAAAAAAATACACTGAACTAAAACAAGGCAGAAATGCTTATCATGATAAAAAACAACATGCATATTACTAAGAACCTGGCGATAAGGTAGACTACCTGTGATTTCATTTTTATCAAGATTTGGAAGAGCAGGATTACCATGTGTAACAGAAATATGAAAATCTGAATTTAGTAATAAAAACCCAAGATGGAAAAAAATCATTGTCATGCTTAAAAAAAATAATCTAAAAATAGACCAAAAAATCTAGTTTGCTAGATTTTAGTTTGTTAGAAAAGTTTTAGTTTGCTTTTTTTATGTTTTCACGTAGTATATACTAAAACATTTACTGAGCTTCAAAACATGAATCTTATTTAAATAAATTTACATGTCTTTATGGCATGGTTGTGGGTGTGGTGGGGGGCATGTGAGCACCATGTGCTGGAGAAAAAGAGACAGAGCCATCAGGTAAATACATAAAAGTCTAATTAGTGGCCCTATTTATGTTTGTTTTTTGTGGGTGTTGGCAAATTGTGAGTAGCTTGTTTAGCAGTTGTTATTAAAGACTGTAGTGCTACCATGATGGACGCACAGACAGACAGACAGACAGACAGACACCGAAGGAAACAACAAGACCCCTTTGGCCAAGTATGGCCAAAGGTTAAAAATGCAAAAATAAACTATGAAAATCACATATTAATTTGCATTTATTATGTTTGAGTGTAAAAAAATACTAAAAAAGTTGTCATTCTATAGAACATCGTAACCCCTCAGCCAGGACACCTCAAGCACACGGAGGACAAAAGCCATCCCTCATACAAACAGTTTCAGACAATCAACATTTTATTAGCCAACCTACACACAGGTTAAGGTCATAGGGAGTAAAATTTCAGAAAGCTGGCCTGTAGATGAGCAGAGCAACAGCCGGGACAAGTTATTGTCACGCCGCCTGCCCACCCGACCGAGGTTTTTAAAAAGTCCTTTTCAAAATTATTATTCATAAAAATGATCCTTTTAAAGATTATATTAAAGATTGTTTCATCTATTTGCATGACTAAATATGTGCTCATTCAAAAGCTGCTATATTTCATAGTTGAAAAACATTTAAATATTACATTTAATAATGATATTTTTAAATTCCCTGCCCCTCACAGAAGACTATTAAAACAACAACAAAAAAATTAATGAAAAATATTGGTATCTGCATTGATTATCGGCCAAACAAGTATTTTAAACATTGATATTGGCCCAGAATTTCATAATAGGTGCATCCCTATTTATATTTTAATTATGTTTGCAATATGCTTCATTACAGCTCCAGAAAGCACACACTCTCGCACTCATTTTAACTTGTGCCCATCATATCAGGATTTTATAAACTCTTTCTCTCTTGCGCATGCCAAAAATCTTTTGCATGTTCTCCAAGATCAGATTTGAATATCTCTCCTCAGCACTCGCTGTTTTCCACCATCTGTCACAGATGACAGTGAAGTCTCTGGGCCAAACCTCAATTCAAAGGCCCCTGAATCCTTATTCTGCATTCCAAACACACACTGAGGCAGGACCAAGAGCCAGGTCTTCAGTCATCTGCCACACAAAAGCCATCCACTACAGTTTGTGAGCCTACTGGCACAATCAGCAATAGACCGGTAGTTTTTTAATACCATGGTCTGAGGCATGCGTTAGACAAATAGTTCATCAGCTCAAGAAAATTGGATGCCAAAGTGGCTCGTGGCAATATCGCTTTTTAGCAATGCACAGTTGTACTTCTCTTCAGCGATTAAGCTTTGAAATGTATTCGTGCAATGAACTGCTTACATGTGCCTGAGAAAGCACCTGGCTTCTTTTAAGCTAAGATCAAACGCTGAACAATATATAAACTTCCTACACACATGCCACGGTTAATTGCATAGTTGTCTACAATATTCACAATCCATAGCTAAAACAGACGTGGTGATATTGAAGGTAAACTGGATGAGTTTTTATGATGTTATTAAGCTGGCAAAATATTACAAACACTGAATATGTTTTACAACTTCCCATAATTATATCACTTATATGCACAAATATACATACACCTTTTAACCGAGCACAAATGTGCTTTAAAATATAAAACACTGCTATCAAAAAATATTATATGTTTTGCAAATCCAAATGTTACTCTCAAAATGATGGCTCAAAAGAATCTGATTTAGGTACCGCCTAAAAGTGGAGCTCCCAACAGATGTTTCTCTATATTAATAGGTGACAGGGCTGGTGTTATAAGAGCACCACAGCTCCTTTAATGGCAAGCAGGAAGCAGGCAAAAAACCACTGTTTTTTGTGTTTTTCTCACTGCATATTACCAGCCAATGTCCACGTTCATGTACATTACCTGTGTTATTTTAATTATCCGTTTAACGAGTTCATGTTCTGTGTTTCCATTCATGGTGTTGTTCTGCATAAGCATGTACATGTATCCTCTGTGACGTGTGATGCTACCACCTGCATCTTTACAAACCGCTGCACATTCGTACACAGGTGTGGATTTACGCACTTGGAGAGAAGGCGCTATCCGCCCCTTTGTACAAATGAGCTCACAGACGCACTTGATTGACCCATGAAAGCTTTCTCATAAAAGACTTTCTCACAAATGGGGTGAGTACAAATTACAGATACAGATATAAATCTTTGGAGTTCCCTGAATCTACACAGATATAGAAATCGCTATTGCATTACACACTTGTGTTAAACCATGCTTATCTTTAAAGAAATGCTACAGTAAATCACTGTGTTGAAAACCTAGATGGCTGACGAGGCACTTGTCCAAGTATGCATTAAAGCGTTTATGGTATAAAATATCATAAAATGAAATGGTACAAAAGTTAAAAATGTTTTTATAAATATTTTATAGGAATCCACCTGCTCACACACAAAGACACAGAGTTTTATGTTCTGTGCTCTTCTGTATTTTTACACCTGTCAAAACTGTTCAAACTGTAAGACCTGTTCAGATTCCTGTGCACCCATAAAAAAAAATTACAAAAAAAAAAATATACTATAACTGGGCACAGCCTGTTGCTGAAAATCCAATATGGCATCAGCAATTTTTCTGCAGAACAAAAAAAAACCCATCAAGTACAACCCATGGGTGGCGATTAAATAAAGCATTAACCTTGAATTCGAGCTGTGCCACGAGCAGCTTAAAACCAGTGGCCATGATACCACTGGGAAGAAAAGAAAAGTGATTCTTACTCTATTTCCTTTGTCTTCTCTCTGTTCCCTATCACTAATGATGCATCATCATCTAATTCAGATAATGGTTCTCAAATTACAGCCCCATGTTTACCCAAATCTGGTAACTCTAGAAAGAAACAACAAAAACCATTAAGCACACTGCAGTGGCAATCAAAAGCACAATTTATCCCAGCATCACAGATCCGTGGAATGGAAGAGAGTCGGGGAAGACGCTTAATTTTTTGGTTTAGAACCACTGGACAGGAATGCCTAAACAAAGACTCACATCTGTGGCAAGGCACATAAAAGCTGTTCTGGCAGTTTGTAACCCAACAAAGTAAAATATGGGCTTTTTATGGCTTGTTTGTTTTTGTTTTTTTACTGTAATTTCTTACTTATCTGTATAACACATACAACTTCAAAGACTTCCCACTTTTAGAGTTATATTGTACATCCACTAAAGTACACTGTGCGTTTATCAAAATCACACACACATGCACACACGCACGCACGCACACACGCTTAGCTGACACCTAGTGGGAATTGTTTTCTGTGCTGTTATGACTGTCCTGTATGCGTAACCTCCTTTCTGGGTCAACACCAGCTCACCTCACATTCACCTCTTATCAAAGACACACACAGCAGACCCCTACTTAATGCAAGGACACATTTCTCACCTAGTCGTTTTCTTTCAGAAAGATCTTTTCAGTGTCTCAGCATTTTAACTACCTAACACGTTTAACTATGTTCCATTCACAGATAAAAAACTCTACTGCAGATAAGAAACGCTCCAGAAATTTTCCATGGGAACTCAAGCTGAGGAATTTTGGGTAATTTAACCAAACTGCATGCATTCTGCACACAATGTACAATTTTTGTAACACAACAAACTTCATAACCTGTCTCTCTCTCTCTCTCTCTCTCTGTGTGTGTGTGTGTGTGTGTGTCAAGCTACACATGCCTGATACTAATGATCCTGACCCCTTCTACTCTCCAGACCTGCCTGATCGATCCTGATGCCCTACTTCTGGTTAGAGTTCTCATCACCAGAAAACCACTCACTGCTACTAAGGATGGCTCCACACTGACAGCTTGAAGACCAGCGATATTACTGTGGATGGTACCATTTAGAAACGCTAAGGATTCATAATTTGGCCATAAGCGAATAAGATCCTGGTGACACAGTTTTACTTTCTAATATATATAAAGTATATAGTTAGAGAGGGAAATGATTCACAAATATCTGGTATCACACCGATGACGTTTCTGAATGGGTTCCTCACAAGGTCTCATCATCATATCATCTCAGAGCTTTTCTTTGTGGCCATAACCACTGGCTCGCTCATTAGGGATAAACTTATTAATCTATTGTCTAAGTAATGTCAATCCCAAACTTTGAGATTAGTTAACGCACACATCCATCGGATTTGACACAAGCTAACCTAAAGCTTATCAATGTCTTTGAGAAATTAGCAAAAGACTTTTTTTTGAAAAGAAATTATTAAAATACAGCTCATGCTTTGGCATTCACAAAAAATATAATAACAATCAGCTCTTTAATTTTTTTTTTACAGAGCAGTAAATGCTGACAAACAACAAATTTTGGATTCGGCATCTTTTTGGATTTCTAATGAATGTTTACAAAAATCAGGGTATACCTTATCATTTTGCAACATTTAACAAAGTCTGGAGAAAATTAGCAACATTTATGCAAGTATTTGCGGAAGTGTTTGCGAAAGATAGTTTTCAAATATTAGTTAAATATTAGCAAATATTGAGTGTGTGTGACGATTAGAAACTATGTGGCACTTTTTTGCCACTGTTTTGGAATGTTTGGGATCTTTTGCCAACTCCTGGTAAAATACCAGGCAAATGTCAAGCGGATCTTGAACCGCCCAACCCTATTAAAAAGGGTCAGCAAACCCTCCCCAGATATAGAAGATGGACTTCAAGAATATGGAAATGAACTTCTGTCAGGGAGAAGCCCAATGTGCTGCTGCCCTTGAGGAAGAATTGCTTTGTCTGGATGCCACTCTATTGTGCTGTAGAAGACAAGGAAAGAAAAAGAATGATTGAAAAAGAATGACCTACCCGGCATCATGTTTACTTCTTGGCAAACCAAAAAGAACTTTAGCGACACGTTACATCCATTTGCAAAATTTGCAAAGAAATTTTGAACATGTGACCCTAAAAACTAATAGCAAACTGTTTAGCAAACTTTTACGAACCCTGGTGAAACCAAAAATTTGCTGTCTGTCATCATTTGCCACTTCATTAGACACTAGCTTAAGATAATTGAGGATCTCTGATCTAAAGAATGATTTGGTCATGTGATTTTTTTTTTCTTTTGGCAGAATCAAAATAGTGTAGAATATTTTTCAATCATTTTCTTGAATAAATTCTCATAGAAAAAAAATCCTTTTGGAATACAGCCTGAGCAAATGTTTTCATGTGTCCCATTTTTAGAAAACATTTAAATTGACCATCATTCAAGACTATATTGTAATATTAAATGTATTAGGTCATGGTGTACTTCACTTATGCTGAGATATTTTACTATGAAAGGAACATAATTATAATATTAAAAGTAATTGTAGTGCAATAAATTAATAATAATTTAAAATGTATCTAAAACTGGGCAAAATTCTCATATTTGAATATACTCCAATATATTAAGATTATATAATATATTGCTTTTTAATGTGTTTGAATTTTTTAAGAGGTTGACGAAGCACCATTTGATATTAAACCCCAAAAATGTAGCAAGAAGAACTTTACTTTTTTATATATATATATATATATATCTCCCCCAATTGTAAGAGAAAAACCCTCATTAAAACTAAACAAATAGGGAAAATGTAGCACTAATGCTTACAAATCCTAACAACAAAGAAAACTGTATTAATTTACATGAGGCCACCCAAATGAATAACATTTATCATCTTTGATGTGTTGTGGTTCTTTTTCTATATGCAACATGGACATCTAGAAACCTCATTTCCCAAAACTAAATGTACACAATTTTCATAAATTTCACACACACACACACACACACACACACACACACACACACACACACACACACACACAAATCAGATTATTTATACTGATCACTCAGAACATTAATGTGTAGGTCCTATTTGGGTCATTGACATGGCTCTAACTCATCAAGGCATGGACTCCACAAGACCTCTGAGGGTGTTCTGTGGCACAATGCGTTTTGCAGCACATCCTTGGGGCCTCCATGGTTGGGACATCCTCAAATCCTATGAAATAATTTTTTTTTCTCAGATCATTCCTGGACAGACTTTTGCATTATGGCAGGGTGCATTATCCTACTGAAAAAGTCTAATGACATTAGGGAATGTCATTGCCACAATTTTTGCTTGGTCTGCAACAATGTTTTGGTAGATAGTATGTGTGAACATAGCATCCACTTGCATTCTAGAACACAAGGTTTCCCAGCAAAACATTATCCAGTATACCACACGATTCCTGGTGGCTTAACTTCTTCACAGAGTCTATCTTGTTGTCATCTCTTCCCCACGAAAGCAACTCACATGCACCCAGCTACCCATATGATATTAAAGAAAATGTGAATCATCAGATTATTCTGTCTCATTCCTTTGTTCCATGGTCAAGTTTTGATGCTCACGTGCCCATTGCAGACACTTTCAGTGGTGGACTAGAAAAGCCTCATTATGCAGAAATTTGTAATGCATTGTGTTTTCTGACACCTTTCTATCATATCCATCAATTCTCAGCAATTTTAACTTTTGTGGGATCAGACCACATGGTGTAGTCTTCACATCCCATCATCAGTGCATCAGTATGCCATAGGTCCAATTAATCTGTTTGTGGTTCACCGTTTGCCCTTCCGTGTACCATTTTTCATAGGTACTAAGCACTGTTTACCAGAAGCACCCCACAAGAAAGGTGGTTTCTAAGATGTTCTGACCCAGTCCTCTAGCCATGATAATTTGGTCCTTGCCAAAGTCACTCAGATCTTTTTACGCTTACCCCTTTGAGAACTGACTTTTCAAAAGAACTGTTATTCACTCTATCTCAGTGGTTTAAAGTTAAGGCCGATTGGTGCATATGTATATACGATATATATAAAACATCACTACAGAATTCAGTTAACAGAACTACAGATTTAGTAGCTAATCTTGAGCTAATTTCACTACACAGGTGATAGCATGTGTTCTCTCTCTGGATTGGATGTAATTGCAGCTGTGGGTAGTATTTAAAGTGGAGGCCATTGTAAGTGATCGGACCAGAGGTGTGGTGTGAATGAGCCACTCATCCTGATAAAGCTAGAGAGCTAGTAGTGTCACAAAGCGATGGTCAAACCCTTCAACAGCTCTTCGGTCCCGCTCCATGGGCCATTGCATCAGGCTCCAGTGCTTTTAAAGCACTTCTGGCAAGCACTGGGTGAAGAGGGCCAGGAATGTGAACTGCTCTACTACCGCAGTATTTACAATCAGGCCTTGTTACCACTGCAGAAGAGCAGCCCTTAACAGTCTTGCACTGTGGGCCAATTATAATCAAATTGAATGAGAGGATTAAGAGAGAATTCAAGACCCTGACCCCTCTGATCTCACCGCCTAAAATACCCTGACTTTACATCTGTTGTCCTGTAATTATTGTAGTTTGTATGCAAACATTTTTTATCCATATTGTGCACTTATATTTACATTTGTTTCTACATCCACCGCATGTATTCAGTCTAAAGACAAAGCCATTCTGTCATATTTCTAATAGTGTCATTCCACAGGTCTTTTGCTCAACACGTTGCCATGATTTGCTTAGCAACAAATAATTCTGCTTTTCAATCTCTGGAAACTGCAGCCAGGGTGAGGTAGTTGCTGGGTCTGAAACAACATGCTGATGTTTCTCAGCAAAGCCTGCAAAGAAAAAACTTCCTTTGCATTTAGCAAGACGGCAGCCAGGATAGCTGCAAGAGCTTCGTATCGAGCTGCTATCAAATTCACTGACCTTCTCTTCTGCTCATGCCTTGCAAATGTAATCAAGTGGCACTCCTTTCTAACCCTTCTTCACACTCTCAGCACAGCACAGAGTCAAGTGGCTCACACATCACCTCAACTTCGAACATATACAGTGGACCACTTCATAAGACACTCAGAGACTGAGAGAGAGTGTGCAAGGAGCAGGCACGCAGCCACAAAGAACCATGCAATCTGAGAAAAAAGAGGAGGGTGACTTCTTTTTTTTATCTCCCTCTCTACTTTTTTTGAGAAGAGGAAAGTAGGGAATGTGCTACTTTGGTATTCCTGTAGAAGGTAGGCATTTGGATCATTTGGAGGCAGTTCACACAAGCACAGCATGCCCTGTTTTACACACACACACACACACACACACACACACACACACACACACACACACACACACACACACACACACAC
>JAQMYF010000015.1:13259078-13271019 GCA_030014195.1 Neosilurus mollespiculum
AGTATAAGAATATATTCACTGATAATGACTTTAAAGCACTTCTGTAAGTCGCTCTGGATAAGAGCGTCTGCTAAATGTTGTAAATGTAAATGTAAATGTATAAAGTGTTATAAGCCTACCACAATACATTATGCTTGGTGTATTTTAAAATTTATATAGCATTATGACTACTGGGCTCATAAGAATTGCTACTGTAATGTTGTGTCATACTTTGCTAATAACCAACTTTTAACACATTTCAAATTATGTCCATAAACTCACTTATTAGTGCTTTAATAGGTTTGTCATTTGAGTTTATTTTAATCCATTAATGAAGACTGTTGTCTTTAAATGTGAGGGGTTAACTGTTTCTCATATGAACAACTGACACACAAAAAAACCCACAGACACTTCTGTAGTCTGGTGCAGTGTTGTCCAATTCACAGCATTAATGAAGGGCTTGAAGCGTAGAGGACACATCAAATACAACAAACCAACACTTCTGCAGTCTGTCCCCATCTGTAGTGTTATTGAATTGGTACAAGTATGAACCAAGTGTTGAGTAAATCCAATATAACACACTTTTCGGTGATTGTGAGAAAGGTGGAAACGAAGCAGCGCCTTCATTCTCTTCCACAGCCAGAAAAGCTAAGAACATGTCAAGGGTGAACAACGTAGTTGGCAAAAGCACATTGCATTTTGTCATATAATTTCACTCACTTACTGCTGCAAACATCCCTTGAAACTTTTCATGAAGCTTTTTCCAAATGCTACACATTGGGCCAGATCTACCAAGATCCCAATTTGCGTGTACTAATTAGTGTGTGCAATCTAGAATTTTGCGTGTGGGGTGAAACCGCTGACCTGTTGGTAGATGAAGCCAATAAACACTTAAATGAGCTACAGCAAAGAAATCTGACGAT
Organism: Neosilurus mollespiculum; assembly: GCA_030014195.1. NCBI lineage: Eukaryota > Metazoa > Chordata > Actinopteri > Siluriformes > Plotosidae > Neosilurus > Neosilurus mollespiculum. The sequence goes on from JAQMYF010000015.1 coordinate 13,259,981, forward strand.
CACACCAAGGAACGCTATATGGGAGAAAATGTGTGGAAAAGTAAATGCTGTTGGTAAAATGATGCAAACAGTGGATGAAGAGTGAAAAGAAGTCATTAAGACATCAGAAGACCAAAAGAAAAATGGGCGTATAATAAAACGTCGGCAAATAAAAAGGTTGGGGGCGCAGTGGATGACATGCCTCTGACCAGCATTGAGGAGCAGGCGCAGTTGGCGATCTGCAAAGCCTTCAACCTGCACAGAAGGAAACAAGCAGTAGGCCTTTTAAAGAAAAGAGGGAAATTAAACACACAATTGTCACGTAGCAATAGTCTAACTTATTTTGTGACTGAAGCAATGTGTGTGTGATATGATTTTGCAGGAGTTAACTGAATTCGACGTTAATGAGACTGAGCATTTCGTTTGATAATATGTTTGTATGAATTTAGAAAGCGATTTCAATCATCTTTTTCAATAAATCTACAACATATGTTTAATGAAGGAGTTTTTTTCTTTTTGAGCCATTCTTTTTGCTAGTGGGCTTTGAATTATTATACTCTTATAATCTCTGCCTCCAGTTCAACTTCAACCTTCAGGTAGACGGTCTCACATTTCATTGATATAGAATTCAAACTGTCCAGTACCTTAGGCAACAAAGTAACCATAACATTTTCACCAACACTACGCTTCACGGATGGTATGAGGTGAAGTTATCCTCCTGTTTACACGTATCTCTTACTGTAGCCAAACAACTCTCTGATTTTTGAATCTCTGATTTATCTATCCGAAGCACATTATTCTAAAAAGCCTGGTCTTTGGCTATAATGCCCTTTCCAAACTGTAGTCTTTCCTTTAATTTTTTCTCTGTTAGAAAGTCTGTAGTACTGTGGCTTAAGCGGAATGTGTCCAGTTTCTATGCATTAACCTTAAGTAGAGTCAGATGCCATTTAATAAATACAACAGTCACATTTCTAATCATACTTTAAACAACCACACAAACTCATTATCCTCCCAACTTTTTCTGTCAGCACTGAGGTTTAGCTGATTTATGTCGCAATTTTCTAAAAGAAAATCAATAAGACCATCAGGAGACTCCCTGTCTGGAAAAGCACAGAAAGCTAAACATTATAAACAGACAGCACTACTTCCCCACAGTGTGGACATTCAAACCCTTAGTCTACATAAAGTGTGACATAAAAGCATTGCTGCCTTTAAATTGGACAAAAGCCACTGCATTGTGCCCAGTGCATTACACAGTGCATGATGGCTGTGACCTCGTCCTGAGAGTCTTTTTCTCTCTGGACTATAAGGCTTTTGATCCTTGTTGGCAGGTACTAACTATTATTACCAGCCCAATCCACTCCAGCTTTATTGACAATACTTATTATTGCTACATGGTGAACTCCTCTGGCTTGGACAGCTGAATTTCAAATGAAAGGATATGCTCTCTTTTGAACACTTTACGCTAGTTCAGTAACTTTCAGCATCTCTCCCTAAAGAACTATGTGATCTTTTTACATTTTCATCTTACTTTAGCTGGACATAGGCTCTTAACACTGCTGCACTATTTGTTTCACTCTAAATGGTGATAATCTCTTGATTTTGAATTCCTCTACAAGAGGGACTGCTCACTGCTAAAAGAGAATAATTTTCTATTTTGGATAATTAGGTCTGGCATTATATTGTGGTGGAAGTAAATATTGTACAGACTGAAAATAGTTATTTGTGGAAATAATTTATAAGAAAAGGTGTATGGTGTAGATGAACATGAACTCCAATAGTGAAACAACCCACAGTATTGCTTCCTAAAATGACTAGTAGTAAACCGGCAGAATCTTATGGAGACACAATCAAATCCTGAACATGCCACAGCCATCCATGGCCAGGAGTCAAAGAAAACAAAACTGGTAATGTATACTAGGTAGGAGAGATACTTAATCTCTTCCATAATAATCTGTGGGATACTAGCCAATCATGGGCACCTTTGAGCTGATATATTTATAAGGAGGCGGATAGGGATTTCCTCCAAGGATGCTATAGCACTTTGTGATGCAGTAGTTTAAAAAGATGAGTAATATAAAAAAAAAACATTCTGAAATCAAACAATTATGTAATTCTTTTCAGTGAAATCATATCAGCTGTTGAATTTCACTGATTAGCATTTCTGACTTTTGTAAAAACAAGTTAGTTACTATTAAATTTGCCAGTGTGCAAATATGTCCTTATTCCACAGTAAACACCTAGATTAGTGATTATTAGGTATCTTATAAGCTAGCAATTAAAGGTATCCGGTCAGCATCAGTATTGAAAAGCATGACCTTCAAGCTATAATTAAAATCTAAATATAATTTAATAAAGGCCAAGAGAGACATTCAAAACAGGTTGTGTCGCTTCATGGTATGTGACAGCTCTTCCAGAGGTCATTTTATATGATCTACATTTAATACATGTAACTTAAATTAAAAAACCTTTCTCTTCATACTGGTCAGTTCAATAAGCAGAAGAAATGAGCCATGAAATCATTCATAATGCCAAAATATTAGAGTACTCTCGACAAGCTTTGCAGGAGTGTCACCACCTCATCTCTCCAGCTTCATTACAGCAACTACCTTCCTCAGGCATCCCCAGGCAAAGGAAACATAACCCCTAAAGGTAAGAAGAGATATCAATATTCACACACATATTGAGAGGTTTAGAGTTTTAGTGAAGGAGAACTTCAAATGGTAAATAGAACTTAAATGTAGCATTAATCATGCAGGATTACAGCAAAAAAAAAAAGTTTATATGTGTGTGTGTGTGTGTGTGTGTGTGTGTGTATTCATTCATTTATTCGTTTATTTATTCAGAACCACTTAATCCTAACTGGGTTGTGGGGAGGCTGGAGCCCATTTCAGCTGAATCTGGGTGAGAGCAGAGTACACCCTGGACAGCTTGCCAGGGCAGAAACATGCTGACAGCAATCCAATGGCATACTCTTTAAAAACAGCAACAATGGTTATTTTACATGCCTCTCACCACAGACAAGAGACATGGCTGACCGTTGATAACCCAGTTAGCTTCACTGGGGGGCTGGGGGGTAGCAGTGACATAGTGGGTCTTGAACCCCCGACCTAAGGATCAATTAGCCAGCACCTTACCACCAGCCCATCACTGCTACATACACATGATTACAGTAGAAATAACAAAATGCCATCTATTTTATCAGCACATGGCTGGATCTTCATGTGTCCATACACCACTTGAGTGGAAGAGAAGGAAACTCCCTTAATTTCTGTTTTCTCTTCTTTTCAGGAATGTGTTGGGCAAACTGGTGAGGTTCCTTTTTAATTTTGCTTTCATCTATTCTCTGCCTTTCTCTCTCTCACTTTCCTTCCCTCTCTTATTCTTTCCCTTTCTTTGCCTCTCTCTCTCTCTGTCTCTCTCTCTCTCTCTCCCTCTCCCTCTCCCTCTCCTTTCCCAACTCCCAGCTTTGAGGCAAAATCCTTCTGGGTCCCAATTAAGACTCAAAGCTGCTGTTCTCTGTATGATAACAGCACCAAGTGCTGACAACATGCTACCTGTCAACAAGAGCATCAACAGCCGCCATCTGTTCCTGGGAAAATTGTCTTCATTACACACAAACTCCAGAATGCTGTTCACACATGCACAGAAATCCCAGATAGCAGATGATTCCAGGCCAAACATGGGTAAGTTCAGGCACATAAAGGCCAGTTATGGTAATTGCAAGTGCAGTGTGGGCACAAAAGTGCACCAACTGTAAGCAGTTATATTCTGGAAATAAATTGCCCTTGTGCATTATATCCAATATATAGTATAAAGCTCTTATTGGGGTGGAATGCAGCACAACCGCAAGTCCTTGCTTATGCATCATGCAGGAGATATTACTTCATCAAGACAGAGTTGTAGCTTGCCACCTTTGGATAAGTTTATTGCTGTCTCTCCACAGAGGTATTATGGGCCAGAGAAAAGTAATAAATATAGGCAGACACTGGGTCATTACTCATTTATTATCTGGGATGCATGCATACACCAAACGAATAGTTATATACTATTAAAAACCCCACTTTAATTACAATCTACTTTTATCTGAACAACACAGTATAACTACATTATATCTATATCATCTTTTTCTTTTGATTTGCATGGTTATTTTAGAGGACAGTCTTCCTCATAAAACATTTGTAATTACGGATTTTTCGGGGGGGGGGGGGGGGGGGGTGTTTGGGACAGAGCCCACATTGCAAATAGTAAAACAACAACTAATTAAAATACAGCCTTGCATCATAGGTAACCACAGTTGCACCCTCACACCCCTGTTACTCATAATAGCTTTCACAGTTGGAGCAAATTATCCTGAAGAGCTGATAATAGATTTTCTCCTCTAATTAAAACTGATTTTTTTTTCTCTCTGGTCTATTAATCAGAGGATGAAAATGCTTTGTAAGGAAATATGAAGGAGCCATTGGCTTTAAATGGGAAGACTGCTTTCCCCTCACCTTATGGAGAAACACGCACAGAGGCCAGGTGAATCTTTTTATCCTCCGCCTTACTGAACTAATTCGTTTCAGAAGACTTATTTCACAGCTTTTCATACTTCTCAGTGCCTACCTTTATATATATTTCAGAGAGAAAAATGACTTTCAGAAGTGCCAAATGAATAAGAAACAGCTGAGGGATAGTTAATTATCCCAATACCATTTTAGTTAAATTTTTTGTTAGTATCTTTCAGGGCTCCATATGCCTAGTGCTCTTAACCCAAATGTAATATTGCATGTTTTACGTAACGCATTTGATTACATGATAAATCTATATTAAATACTCTCTTTTCAAATGGCAGTCTATACTTACTATTTACATATTACACTTGAAATGCCCAAATTACAAAATAATAATTGATACATGACACAGCATCAATTTTTAAATATCTGCAAATTGAAGTTTAATCGCTAAAACAAAACTTTTTTCTGTTTTAAAACAATTCAAAAAATGGCAAATGACTGTTAAAAAATGACATTGTTATAAAAGTATATTTCCTGTCTTCCTAAAAGACAATTACCATAATATTTTACTGAAACTATTATCTCTATTGTCTGTGATTGAGTACCACCTGGTGAACTACTGTAAAATAACAGCAACTGGAAGTATTTAAGGAAGCCTATTATGGGACCTATAACCTAATTGACAATATTTTACAATTTTATTATTTATTTATTTTTGTAATGTAATATACAATGTGAAACAATAACATTAAAAGCATCTGCCTAATATTGTTTAGGTCCCTTTGTGCCACCAAAGTCAGGGAGTCTGGCTGGCATGGACTCCACTAGACCCCAGAAGAAGTTGAAGCAGGAGCAGATCCTATAAGTCCTGTAACTCGAGAGTTCTGGCTTTCAAGGTCTGGGTTTTATGTTCCTCAAGACAGCAACAATTTTCAGTGTGGTAGGGTGTATTATTGTTCTGAAAAAGACTACCTTAGGGGAAACCATTGCCAAAAATGGGTGAACTTGTTCTGCCACAATGTTTGGTTAGGTGTTACATGTTCAACCCAATGTTTCCAGCAGAATAATCCCCAGAGCATTACACTGACTCTCGCAGCTTACCTTCTTCTGACAGTGCATCCTTACACTTACCCATTTTTCCTGCTTCCAACACATTAACTTTCAGAACTGACTGTCCACTTGATGCCTTATACATCCCACTCATGCTGGGGGAGCGGATAGTGCTTCCCCCCCGAGTGTTTTAGGTCGCCTCCAAATACGCATGCGCAGCAATTAGTAAAGAGGTGGGTGAAAGCATCATGTCACAGACAGAGGCTTACAACTCTCTCTAGTTTGTGGTGGTCATTTGTTAGGGAAGGCAACATTTGATGGGTGGGATTTGGATATGATTAAATAAGGGGAGAAAAAGGGGGAAATGAAAAAAAAACCAAAACAACAACCAGAATTTAACGAACGTTTTTTTCAGCATTTACACACTTAGAATTAAGCAATTTATCTCCTTTCAGTAAATTAGGCCAACAACAGCATACCACACTGCCCCTTCCTAATACCTCAACCTGTACCGATTGCAGCCATTGGTTGCAAACAATAGAGATGGGAAGTTTAGATCTTTTTTCTGACTCAGAGTTTTGAATATTATAAAGTAAATAAATGAATACGAATTTTCAGATTTTCACGAATCTGGGCCTGACTGGTGAGCAGACACAGCTCAGAAAGAAATCAAAGAATCACAAATTGAGAGGACTGGATTCTCCTAAGTCATACAAAAGCTTATTTCAAAATGAAAGAATCATTCAGGAAGAACACATCACTAACAGATATGCAAATCAATGACAGGTGCTGGAAACATGCATGTGGAGCAGTGAGCAGCCATGGACAGAGAGTATTTAATTCTCAAGAATCATAAATCCCTCATAAACATGGATAGACGGCAAAGTGGTTCTTTATTTTTCAGCTAAAGAGATAACATTAGTTATCATCATGTATTGTAGATTACAAATTAATGCCATTTTCAGTTATTGTAATAACATTAAATAGGCAACCCATTTGAATCAGTGCAAAAGGCACACTGGGAATTCCATAGCCATTTGTGCTAACTGTACATAAACATCTCTGAATTCACAGAGTGAATGCACATTGTGTACAGAGAGAAATGCAGACACACAGGAACAGAGCCATGATGAGTAGGAGACTGAGCACTGAAGTTTCATGGTGAGACATAACAAAACTTAAATGTAGCCTTAATAAAGTATCCATCAATAAAGCGTCTGTCCAAAAAATGTGTTTTTGCCATATCCAAAATATCACAGTGTTATTATAAACCCTACAAAGCAGAGTGAAGAGACAGACCTGATGCTTCTTTCCCTGCAGTGGCAGAGCAGTGGTGTGGAGCGTGCAGGTCCAACTGCATAAAAGTAGACAGCAGGAGTGCAACTGCACAACAGTGTAGGATCATGTTTTGTTGTTCAGTCCACAATAAAACTTTATAGCACATGCTAAGAGAGAACAATCAAAAAAGTTAAACCAGGAAGCACTGCAACAATAGTGTTAGTAGAAAACTGCTCACAGACAGGGCATAGCATTGCGTCTACACACCTCTGCTATTAAGTGTTAGTGTGCCGTCCTGTCAGTAATACAGTGAGTGCAGGTGTCTCAAGGCTCAGACTGCCAGACCTAAAATCAACAGCTTTCCCAGAAATGTTTTTTTGCTTTTGAATGACTACAGTAGTTGCAGTAGGCTTATACTGTCTATAGAACTATGCATTATACTAACTGTGGTCTTAATTTGTCTACCAACACTACTCCTATTACTTAATGTAATGCAGTTAATGTAATGCTGCATTAATAGCCAGGAGGTTAGCTTTGAATGTCTTGGAGGAAACATGCCCTTGCTCCACCCATCTCTGGTAGATATGATGGGGATCGGCAGGAGCAATCTAGAGAGAGAATAAAGAGAAGGGGAATAAAGGGTGATTTACAGTTAATTTAAAAAATTGATAAATGAGGTCTTTTGTTTTTACAGAGTATTGATATAACTTACAGCAGGCTATTGCCGCTGATCTGCTGGATGTCCAAGTGGTGTTCTGAAAACGAAGTGGGCTTTATAGATAATTGGAGTATTTTTGAGGGTATTCATCCCACTCGGGAAGGTGTCGCTCTCATTTATTGCAGTATAGCATATAGTCTAAGAACAGGACTAGTCAGTAAGTGACTATCAATAGCCAAGGCCAGACAGCAGACAAAAAGGCTAATCCGAGCTTCTGCTTGCTGCACAGAGTCATCACTCAAGGTCAAGTTCAACGCTATAGAAACTGTGTCTGTTCCCCGAACTAAACAAAAATGTAAAAACACAGAGAGTTTGTTTTAGTAATCTTATGATCATTAATTTTAATTATACTGAATCTACAGCCATCACTGAACAGACATTACTGATCAGGAGTTTAATGTAATGTGTTCAACAGAAACATGGATAAAACACAATGAGTATGTATCATTAAATGAAGCGAGTCCTCCCCAATACACTTGTATACACCAACCTCGTCTAACTGGCAGAGGAGGGGGCAAAATCTAGATATAAATTTAATGCATTTGAAATTCTATATACTAACAACATACGCTGCGATGGCCTGGCGAGCTGTCCAGGGTGTACTCTGCCTTCACCCAGAGTCGGCTGAGCTGGGCGCCAGCCTCCCTGCGACTCTAATTAGGATTAAGCGGTTCAGAAATGAATGAACATAACATACGTTCCTGGAAAAAATATGCCCACGCAGCTGATTCCTTTAATTATCATTTACCGACCCCTAGAGCTATACTCAGAATTCCTATGTGAATTTGCAGACTTCATTCAAACCTGGTTGTTTCTTTAGATAAAGCTTTAATTGTTGGTGACTTTAATATTAATTTTGATAAACCGGAGGATCCCTTAAGAACAGTGTTCCTGTCTATTCTAGATTCAGTAGGGATAAATTAGAATTTAATAGGACCCACTCATAATGCTGGCCACACTCTAGAGTTAATACAAATTTTTGGATTAAATACTGAAAATATATTTGCAGTTCCACAGTCAGAAACAATTTCAGATCTTATCTCACTTACAATGCATCTTAGTATATATACACACCTCATCACGTTATCGCATGAAATGTACTTTTACATCAACTACTGTGCAGAGTTTTATTAATAATGTTCCAGAATTATCAACTATGATTGGATCACCATCAGACCCCTCAGAACTCCACCAAGCTACCGAATGCTTTGAAATTTACGGTACACGCTAAATAATGTAGCTCCTCCAAAAAGAAATAACTAGCACCCTGATATAATGATGATACACGCACACTAAAACAGATCACCCGTAAATCAAAACAAAAATGGTGTCAAACTAAATTAATGGTATTCCAACTAGCATGGAAAGAGAGTCTCCTTAACTACAAAAAAGCTCTTAGTGCTTCTAAAGCAATATATTTCTCAAATCTAACAGATGATGACAAAAATAATCCAAAACAGTTATTTAATATTGTTGTAGAATTAACTAGGAATAAAAAACGTTCAGACCATCAACTTATAACAGTGACATTAGAAATGTCAGTAACTAAAACGGTAAATATCAATATACCGCTATCAGCTACATTGTTTTTATTCCCTTTCAAGAGACAGAACTAATCTAATTTATTCCCTCATCTAAATCATCAACCTGTGTGCTAGATCCAGTACCTACATGTTTCTTTGAACAGGTACTACTAGAAGTGATCAACCCTTTATTAAATATAATTAATTCTTCCCTTAGCACTGGTTATGTACTAAATACCTTTAACTAGCAGTTATTAAACCTCTGATTAAAAAACCTGACCTCGTCCCATATCAGCTGTCCAACTATAGACCAATATCAAACCTCCCTTTTATCTCCATGATCTCAGAAAAAGCTGTAGCGCAGCATTTATGTTCATATCTTTGTAGGGATTCATGAAATGTAACAGTCAGGATTTAGGCCTCATCACAGAAGCACTCGTTAAGGATATAAATGATTCACTGGTGGTCTCTGACAACGGCTGTGTCTCCCTCAACCTTACTGCACCCTTTGACACTACTGATAATACGATTCTCCTTGACAGATTAGAAAATGTTGTTGGAGTTAAGGGTACGGCCCTCTCCTGGTTTAAATCTTATTTAACTGACCGTTATCAGTTTATAGATGTAAATGGTGATTTCTTTATACATTCTAATGTTAAGTTTGGTGTTCCACAAGGTTCTGTCCGAGGCCCGCTGCTTTTTTCTCTATACATGCTCCCTTTGGGTAATATTATTCGTGAACATGGTATTAGTTTTCATTGTTATGCTGATGATACAGAGTTATATATTTCAGCACAGCCAGATGAGAGACACCAGCTTAATGAAGTTAAGAATTGTGTAAAGGACATTAGACACTGGGTGCTTACTAACTTCCTCTTATTAAACTGTGATAAGACAGAAGTACTAGTACTCGGATCACAGGCAGCTTGAAATAAGGTTTCTGATTATGTAGTAAGTTTGGCTAGTGGTTCAGTTTCATCGTGTGTAGCAGTAAAGGACCTTGGAGTGATTATTGACCCTGGTTTTTCATATGAAGCTCATGTAGATAATATTACTCGGGTAGCCTTCTTTCATCTCAGAAATACTGCTAAAATGAGAAATATGATGTCACTGCATGATGTGAAAAAACTTCTTCATGCCTTTAGTACCTCGAGATTAGATTATTGTAATGCATTACTGTCTGGATGTCATAATAGGTGCATAAACAAGCTCCAGTTAGTCCAGAATGCAGCAGCAAGAAATTTCAAATTTCAAATTCAAATTCTATTTGTCACATACAAATTATACACAGTACAATATGTAGTGAAATGCTTAGTACGACTGTCCAAAAACGTAAAGAATAAGCTATCAAAGTAACAAGAAGAAAAGAACAATAACAATAACTAAAACTATTTAAAGGATTTTACAGTTTTTTACAGTTAAAGGTCAGTATAAATATAAAAATGCAAAAATAGAATATAAAGAAAATATATAGAATAAAATAAAATATAGGATAAAAAAATATATAAAATGAAATATAAGTGAAATATAAATGCAAATATAAAGGCAATATTATGAAATATAATGTATGCAGTGGTGATTTTTCAAGTAATAGTCTGTATGTAAAGTGTCTAGGTGCAAAGTGACAAGTGTCTGTAAAGTGACAAGTGGCTGGTGTGCAGCAGTCAGCTGAGGTGGATGTTTATGTTCTGCTTTCTGAGTCCTGTGGTCTGTCCTGGTGTGCTAACGCTGGCTGGAGTTCTCATCTTGAAAGCCCCTCACTCCTGTTGATGAATATCCATGTTGACTTAGATGTGCCCTCAGACACTGTGAAGATGACTTTTCACTGTTGGTGATATAAACTCTTTTGCTACAGTTATTTAGGACTTACAGTTGTGGTATAACCAAAGAAACTACATATTGGACTGTAATGAAGTCTCAAGGTTTCTTCCTCGTGTCAACTGAGGGAGTTTTTCCTTGCCACTGTCGCCACAGGCTTGCTTATTAGGGATG
>JAQMYF010000015.1:13275254-13311242 GCA_030014195.1 Neosilurus mollespiculum
CAGGGTGTACCCCGCCCTCGCCCAGAGTTGGCTGAGATGGGCGCCAGCCTCCCCGCGACCCTAATTAGGAATAAGCGATTCAGAAAATGGATGGAAATATACTGTCCCTGGGCCAAGTAATTCAGGTATTAGGCAAATGAGAATTTTTTTATATAAAATTATTTACATAAAGGCATATATAGATATCCACATAAATAACGCTAAGTCATAATTATTCATTGGTTTCATATGTCATGTATACGTACATATATATTAAATTTTGTACATAGGGCTGTAAATCAAACCACTGTCTTGCCATTAACATATTTCTGCACAGTAAGACGGAACTATTAAAAAAAGTGGTTAGTGAACATGAGAAGAAAAACTATTATCCATCAAAACATGCAGGGCTGTGTTCGGCCCAGTTTCAGGAGCACTGGTTTGCCAGAACAGGGCAGACAACAAGGCTCCGTCAGGGTGCTGGACCTACATTATTTCATTTTCCACAACATCTTATGAAGCCTGTAAGTAACTTTCAGTCAATTATAATTATTTATTATTAAATCAGTTTTATTGGTATTTGCGTTATCAGGATTATCATCATTATAATTTCACGCTGTCATAAAGTAGTAATTGCTAATAATCCCTGGAATTATTTCACCCTTTTCTGTCTAGACGTAATAAAACAATAAAAGTTCCCAATCATATGTATGATACACAGTATATCTGTTTACAACTGCAGCTTTTAAGCGGGTTATAAACTAACTTTCGACATTTATAAGTAAATAAAAATTTTTAGTTATATGAACTGTTAACCTATATGTAATTAATAACAACAGCCTTCCACTTTGCACCTATATGTGACCCAGTCTGGCAAAATGAGTCACAGTGACCAAAGATTCTAAATTGAGTTAGCTATACCATTTTAAAGCTTAGAGTCTCCTCTTTTAAATGGTATGGCTAACTCAATTTTGAATTTTTGGTCACTGTGACTCATTTTGCCAGACTGGGTCACAAATATGCCTGTGTGAGCAGTTAATAAAGATCCATCACGTGTCTCGAAAGGGGCATGGCTTGCTTACACCCCTCCCTGGTTGGTGGTGGTTGTGTGATAAGGAGGCAATACTTGAATGGGAGGAAATAGGCTACAGTTAAATTAAGCGAGAAAAATCTGGCAAATAAAATATATTTTGTGAGACGTCTTCGTGATGGGATGTGACATAAAAATTTTAAATATTGCGTGCAGTCTAAGAATGCTGCCTGCTCAGTAATCTAGCCAGAGAAGTCTTTTACCAATTTATGGAATTATTTACCCACCAACTTGACTCAAGTATCAATCCTTACAGCTCACATTAGCGTCTACATTTCAACGCATGTGAAGTTTTTCTGTCAGTTGCAGATAAAATAAATTGAACAAAATCAGACAGCAATCCGAGATGCTGCACAACATTATTTAATAATGTTACGAAATTGTGTAACTTGATAAATGCACATGTTTTCTGTGTTATTGTCATTAACAATTTTGTGCTAAAATAATATTTTGATTACATTTACGGTTACTTTTTAAACCAAAGCATATTGATAATTTAGTAATTAACAACTAAGTAATAAAATGCTTGTTGTCAACTTTCATACAGGGGTCCAGTGGTTACTGATAATGAAATAATTGCTGATTAAATGACTGTACCCTACTGAAGGAGCTGTTTAGTGGGATCATGCATTTTCATACCATTGCATGAACGACTGCCTGACATATATTATAATATTTATGATTAGTGATCAAATTACTAATTAATTACTTAGAAACTTGTTGCCATGGTTACATGAGTTGCCTCCTAATTAATGACTTGTTTGTCATTGAGTCTGTTGCTGATGCAAAATCGGCCCTTCATTACCAAACACCAAGTTACAATTATTTTCGGCACCAAGTAACTAATTTATGATAACAAATTACGATTATGCAGACTTGTATGTATAATCAGAAGAAAAAAATTATCGGCATTTTTTTGTGAATACCTCTCTTTGGAAGAAAGTCATCAATTCTGTATGATTTAAAATCATGAAACAACAACTTTGCTCACTGTGTCTCCAATGAGTTCCAAAAATTAACGTATTATTTATGAAAGCAAAACATTGTGTGAGATTTTTATAAACACACCCTGGAGTTACAGCAGGACGCAACATTTTATATGATTAAAAATAATCTCTACATTTCTTTATCCTGTTTTGTGACTACATGCTGATGAGAGTGACATTCAGTTGCAGTACACTGAAAACAACAATCAAGGGGCCTCATCACTATGCACTAGCTCTAGTTCCAAAACTACTGCATGAATAATGAGCTAATTAGGCTGATCATGCATTACACACTAGTTTAACATCTGTTAGGGATTTCATATTTTGATTTCTTAAAAACAAAAATAATGCAAGACCCCAAGAACATATGGGAGAGACATAGCTATACAGACTGGATAAATATGCAGTGTTCAGTCAACATGTTTTACAAACACATTTATTTTTGGATTTAATATGCTGGTGCTCACAGCAGAGAATCACATTCACAAGAGATGTTATTTTTATTTTTTTGTTGGGTCAGACAGATTTTAAATGCAGTATTATTTGTGCGTGGAATGAACCTGATGTGCAACTGCGTCATGGCAGAGCTACAGTTCTGTTTCCCTATAAATGTAATAATTACCATACCAACCATCTTGCATACAGTTTATCTGTAGTTATTTTAAAAAATGTTAATTATGACTATCACCCAAAAAATAGATTGGTGTTTGTAAGCTTTACTGGTCCTGTTTCACCCTTGATTTACTCCTGCTCAGCAATACAGCCTTAAAATTAGTCATACGAATAAAACTGTATTGCTGTAGTACATAACTGTTGAATTCACTGCAGGGACACTTAGGTCACACCATGATCTCATGCTTTTGAGTTGTAATAATTCATTAGATAGTAAAAATCCTAGCCTTAGTAACCTCTTCTAGGAGCCTCTCTTTACTGCCATGCAGTAAACGCATTGGAACATGTCATTGCTTTGGGATAAAATACTATGTGGGTGGCTATAAATGGTGGGAGAATGTCCTGAGGTTTTCACAGTATCTTCTTTCTCTAGATCTTATTTTTAATTAAAGAAAATCTAGCCCACTGCAGACATCCTTCACCAGCTTACATCAATAGACATTTTTATATTTTGGCCACTATTAGGCTGTAAAACTGGAGCATATATCTAGTCAGAAACTGGGAAAATACAGTACAGCACCATGAGGGATAAAAAAAATTCAGAGTAGTTCCAGCAGCCTCTTTCTCTCTCCCTCTCCCTCCCGTGTCTCTTTTCTTCCTACAATCTCTTCGATCTGTCATCCACTGGCATTTACAGCACATTTCATTCAACCATTCCTTAAGGACAATTGGTTTTCTCCCATGATTCCATTAGCATAAAGTCGAGGCAAGGAGAGATGAGAGCGGTGCAGAAGCATGAACAGAGCTTACAGTATGCTTTAAAGCATGCACACTTCACTCTACTGGCTTCATGTGCTGATGCCTTTAATACAACTAAGTGATACCCATACAGGTTCCCCTTTAATTCCAACTATAATACATTCCTTACCTTAGTCCTAATCCTTTTCAATGCAATGTATTTCATCTGAAAATAAAAAATGTATTTTTCATCCCCAGTGACATGATGGTGAAATATTGTGTCCCACCGATTAGCAGTGGGATATATAAGTGGGATAACTGGGATATATAATGTCAGATTCTTATTGTTGTGTAATAGGGCCTAACATTAGGTTACGTTACTTTACATGAATTGTGTGTTTACAATAACACTAATAATAGCATTACTACTATCATGACATTAATTACTATGTCATTAGTGGAGAAATTAAAATTTAAAAATTTCCTCCGAGTCTTTGGACACACAAGCTCGGTTTAACTTAAAGATGAATTGAACTTCTAATGATCCAATTAGATCCTGGCGTTAGACCTATTGGAAAGTTCCTGTCTATGTAAACATAATGACTATCGTAATATTACTTTACTTTAGTATCATTTCTGTAAGCCCTAAAAATGTCCAGTAATAATAACATGAACAATATGGCTCATGCCAAAAGGTAATAACTTACTAGGACCGAGTGCACACTCGTGGACTGCAGACAGACAACCACACAAACAATTTCCTGAAGAGTGAAAATCGACGCATCACAGTAGCTCCCGCATTACTCCCACGAAAGGTAATAAGCATAATGCAGAACCACACGCAACACAAATAAGAATTAGGTTCATAACACTCCTCACACAGCTACACTCATTGAAACACAAAAGAAAAAAAATGGGGTTTGAGCTTAAAAATCTTTATAAATGCCAAAGACCTGATATGAAGAGAAAGAAAATTCCAGTTCCAACAACAGAAAATTCTCCGTTACCCCCAGACTTCAGTCAAGATCTTGGGACAATTAAGATTACTAGCTCTTGTGCTTTTTGAATCATCTGAAGGTGTAAGAGAGCAGACTGGGGCAAACCCACATACAAGAAGTTACAGTAGTCTGGCTGAGATGTGATGAAGGTGTGAATGCCTATTTTCAGTCCTTGTGCAAGTGGAAAGATTTTAATTTTAAAATTTGTGTCAGACGAAAGAATCTGGACTTAACAATTGTGAAGAAAAATTCAAAACTTAATTTAAAAAATTATAACCAGATTCCTGTCATCATCATGAATCAATGCTGAGAAAACAGAAGAAGTGCTGATTTCAGCATAAGATGTGGTTGGGAGAAAAATAATGACCACTGTTTTATTTTCATTTACTTTGAGGAAATTTTGAGCCATTCAGTGTTTAATATCACCAAAGTACTCAATCAGCTTTTTGAGCAATGAGAGGATGTCAGGCTTCACAGGGAGATATATCTGGGTGTCATCAGTGTAACAGTGGTAATCGACACTATGTTTATGAAAGATGAACCCCAAGGGGGAGAAGATAAAGGTCAAATAAAAGAGGGGCTAAAATGGAGCCTTGTGGTACGCCTTGTCTGAGAGGTGCTGAATAAGAGAAAGTACCATTTATGTTAACAGAGACAGATCTATTTTTAAGGAAGGACTCAAACCATTTCAAAGCAAGGCCTTGAGTGATAACTTCATATTCAACCGAAATCTCAAAGCCCAAAGTTAATAAAATATCACTTGTCACTTCGAACAAATCATATTCTGCACTGTGAAGTTTTTGAAGCCAGACTGAAATATATTGCAAAGGTTGTTGACCAACAGATAGGAAAGTAACTGCACAGAGACAACCTTTTTCAGAATTTTGGACAGGAATGGGAGTCTAGATATGGGTCTATAGTTTGACAGGACTGTGGGATCAAGAGACAAGAGATCTCTCCAGCAGTCAAAGTGAGAAAGAAAGAGCTTGACAGTAAGTGGTCTCAAACAAGAGTGAAATCGACAACAAGTTTGGCCAGTGGCAAGCAGTCAAGCAGCGGCGTTTCCCATTCCGAGGATGCTCGCATGCTTCTTGACGGGTGTCTGAAATATGACCTCTCATTACTGCAGTTTGCTTACTCTTTACTAATATAAAATAACTATTATCATTATTATTGTTTTTGTTGATATGTTTAAGCTTATATGCGAGTGCTACCATGTGACTCTTCACTGGATATAAAGTTGATAGAGCTTGTTCTGTCTTCACAATCATTATACTACCTTATTCCTGGAAACTCCAGACATAAATGATGTTATCATAATATGAACCTAAATAATATTACCCTTATCAATGGTGGCCCCATCACTGTTGATGTTTTGAACGGAAGCTCACCGCACAGCACTGGGGAATCCCTGTGTGCCAATAGAATAAGCATTGCCCATGGCCATTCTATTATCATTCATGCTGAGAGGTATATGAGGTACTGTATAATTATTTATTTGTTTGTTTTTTTTACGTAATTTGTTTTATCAGTTTGACGTAATATTTTACAGTTGTATTGCTGGAGAGGTAAGGTGCTTTTTTTTTTGTTTTTTCAGATAATACTTTCAATGTAGTTTTAACAAACTTTTAAAAAAATCACCATGATCGTCATATTAAGATTATTATATTACCTAAAGGCATTTAAGTCCATTCATTCATTCATTCATTCATTTTCTGAACCGCTTAATCCTAATTAGGGTCGTGGGGAGGCTGGATTTAAGTTAATGATGCTAAATCATGCTTTTAAATTGGCATAGGTATAATTACTTTATATTATCAAGAGTAATCACTTTAGATAGAGAATTAAGTTAAATAAACATCAAGTTATTGTATAATAGTAAGAGTATAATCAAAATATATAATTTTTTAAATTGTGCCGTTACAATATTCCAGTATTGAAGAACAATACTAAAATCAAATATTACCTAAATTAACCTAATTTAATCTCATATAACATAATACAATATGTAATATCTATATATGGCAGTACATTTAAGTGGTGTGTAATTTTTTTTAGTTGTTTCTATTCAAGAGTACACAAAATTATAATTTTTATAAAAGTACACTTAAATGAATTTTAGGACTGTAATTAAAATTGCTGTACTTAGTGATAATTACATATTTAAAATGAACTTCAATATATTTCAGTTGCGGTATAATTAGCTTAAGTGTATCAGTCCCCCAGTACTACATCTATATTATTCTATTTTTACCCACTGGAAATAAGCAATCATGCATACTGATTGGCTAATCTACTGCTAGGAAATCATTGCATATGCCATTAATAGTGATGTCACAAAAAAAAAAAATAATAAAAAAAAATGTAAAAAAGTACATAGTTGAGATTCACTAAACTAACCCCCCCATATTTAGACTTTGTCTCCACCAATTGTGACTTCATCAGCCTGCTGTTAGGATTAGGCCTCCAGGCCTTAGCGTCACCAGTGAATGCTTCATGCCTCGCAACCTATCAGTTCATATTCTGATTAAAACTACTTCAAGTGCTTGTCTAAAAACTACATTTATAAAACTGCTACTGTGGCCTGGGTTTTCAAAAAAGCACTCAAAACACAATATAGGCATTTCATATATTTTTATTATAGCTTTATTATAATTTAAAGTTTAAGTTTGAGTTGTGGGGGCAGTGGTAGCCCGGTGGTAGGGCGCTGGATTACTGATCCCAAGGTCGGGGGTTCAAGCCCCACTATCAACGGGTTGTCACTGCTGTCCCCCCCAATGCAGCCAACTGGGTTATCAAATGCAGGCCATGTCTCTCACTGTCTATGATGAGAGGTATGTAAAAGAACCATTGCTGATTTTCGTCAAGAGTAGGCTGCATAGCCGTCAGCGTGTTTCTGCCCTGCGATGGCCTTGTGAGCTGTCCAGGGTGTACTCTGCCCTCACCCAGAGTCGTCCCCGAGACCCTAATTAGGAATAAGCTGTTCAGAAAATGAACAAACGAGTTTGAGTTGTCCTAAGCAGCACGGTTGTGTAGTGGTTAGCATTGTTGCCACACACCAAGTACTTTCTTAGCCTACTGTGTGAATCTGAATAGCTGTTTGTGTCTGTATTAGGCCTGTGATAAATTGGTGACCTGTTCAGATTGTACCCTGTCTCTTGCCTGAAGGAAGCTGGGACTGAATACAGCTTCCCCTGCAATCCTGACAGATAGGTGTTATAGATAATGGGTGGATGGAAACTGTCCAAAGTTAAATCCCAAAATAAAACATATAAAAAAAAAAGTATTAAACTGGGCATAAATTATAAACACTAAACTTGTTGTTGTACTGCACTTTATGTTATTTACTCCAATTACTTTTTTAAAAATAAATGTAAACTTATTACACTTATTTGTTTATAACACTAAACTTGGAGAAACATTTTTCTGCATACTGAATGAAAGTCAATTATGTTAATAAATGTTTTTACATTTTTCTATTCTATATTATAATTAAAAGAACATTGCTGATCCAATTTAGGCAACACACTTCACAATGGCTGTTTGTATCATAGTAATTAGGAAAAAGCTTAGGAACAGGCAATGGAAGTTGTAAATAAACTCTTAGTGTTGCAACAGTAATTTTAGTGCCTTCTTGGAAGAACTAGTTCATGAAACAGGGTTGAAGAGGAAACATATTGACAAGGGGGTCTCATTAAATGCTAGCTAAAAGCCAGTTAGCTGAATAACGCTAGCTAAAGTTGGTTGATATTGAGTGAAATAGTCCAGTACTTGCTGTTCCTCCTGAGTTTGAATTGAATCATCCCATACTGAGGCTAAAAGTGTTTTGGGTGAAACTGTAAGGTCATAGAGCGGTCAGTGAGCTGATCTCATGCTCAGATTGGCCTGGACTTAATGGCCATTCGTGACAACACATGCACCCATGACAACCTGAAGCTAGACCCCTCAACATCAGACATAGGAGGTCGAAAAGTGCATGATGGCAGCCATGATGGAGGTGATTACTTAAGGAAACGAAGGCATGAGAGTGAACAGTCTTAAATGCTACAACCCTTGTACTTTCAGCTTCACCGCATAAGCAAATAACATTCTCTCTCTGCCTAATCAGGCACTTCCCTTTCCTGGGAGCTGAAGGAGAAAATGGCCTTGCAGGGTAAAAAAATGCTTAATGCGATACAGCTTTTTATTTCAAAGTGGCAGAAAAATGTCGAGACAAATAAGTGGCTTACCATTTTAATGGCATTCCCTCAGTGTGGAATAAAAATGACACATTTCAATGCATTGAAACATCTTAATGCACAATTTATCTGTCAGCTGCACTCCTTGCCACAATAATAATCTTGCTGCTGCACAGTGAGGCAGCAGGCCTAAACCTACTTTATTCCAGGTATTTTCAGTGCACAGCTAAATTCTGCAGATGATTACATAAATATTTTTTATAGTCTGACATATTCTGTAAAATTAGCTCTTTTAGCACTGGAGTTGGAGGCTTTTTTGTTCTGCATACAGATAAGTATCTCAGTGTGAATGTATTTGGAGTGTGTGGGGGGGCAATAGGTAGAGAAAGAGAGAGGAAGTCTTACACATTAGCAGGAACCAGATACAAAATACTATTTTACAATAGGCGCCATGGTGGCATAGTGGTCCGCCTCACAGCAAGAAGGTCCGGGATTGGAGTCCCGAGCTCAGCAAGGACATTTATGTCTGGAGTTTGCATGCCTGCATGGATTTCCTCTGGGTACTCTGGTTTTCTCCCACAGTCCAAAGACATGCACATTACGCACATTGGCAGTCCCATATTGCCCCTTGGTGTGAGTGTGATGTGGATGGTTGTGTGTGTGTTGGCCCTGTGATGGACTGGCGAGTTCTTCAGGGCATACTCCATTTTTGCCGAGTCGGCTGAGATAGGCTCCAGCCTCTGTGCAAACCCAGTCGTAGTAAGCGGTTCAGCAAATGAATGAATTTCTCAGAAGTTCAGTAAGCGGCAGAAGAAACAAGTTGTGAATTCTGTCCCTTTTCCTGAAAATCATAGAGGAGTTAAGAAAAGGACACAAGAAACAAATATCAACGTTTCAACTTCCAAACAATGCCATCCACAAAAACGGCAGTCTGGAGGTATTCATAAATAAGTAAATAAGTAAATAAATAAATAAATAATGTGACAATATTGAATGATTACTTTCCTGCAAAATGCCTTGTCTACAACCCTTCAACATTGGTTGTGTTCATCTTTCTTTCTGTCTATGGCATAAACAAACTTCACTCACTGGCTCAAGGTCTATGGACAAATTCTCAGTGGATTTGATTGAGTATTTTCAAAAACTGGGCAAGCAATATGAGATCATTGATTTTCTGCCATATTCAAAAGGATTAAGGCTGCCATAAAGGCAACAGGAAAGGACTTAATGGGGTCATGTGTGCGTGCTAAACTTTGATATCTATTACTTTTCCTTTTATTCAAACCCATTCATCATGGCTGTGCTTCGCAGGATGGATGGTTGATACCTGAAGGTTATCTGTCTTATAGATTTCAGAGGCCTAGCTCCTGCCACCATGTCCCCAATAAGAAACGTCCATTATCACAGCCAAACACAGCTTCACTCAATCACCACACGACAATGTGACGGAACTCAATCAAGGTATTAGGTTTTTTTTTCCCCCCAGAGAACAGTGGTTAAATCTTTGGATTTAGTACTCTCTGAACTTTTTGGAGCACCACTTTTTGGTTCCCATGTGCTTGGCTGCAATCTCTAATAGACTTTGAAGTAATCATTCATATTGTGATACCTTTAAATGGTTTCAAGAGGCCTGAGGTGTTGAAATGATCCTTCAGATGTTGCTGTTACACCGTCCACTTGATATGAACTTTAAGATGTGCCAAGTGTCTAATGCATCAATATCGCATAGGGGTTCCACTTGAGTCCCTAATACAGCTAGGTCCCTCTGAAGTGAGGGGATTTTCTGTGTGCTGTAGCTGAGGCTGAGGCTCTGTAGCTCTCTGCTTGAATTGGTCTCCTTTGGCAGAGCACATCTAATACTCCGTGAGAATTTGTTCAGAGTTAAAGGGGATCTTTGCTTGCCACAGCACTGAAATTGCCCTGCTTCTCTTGGCATGTAGTGACATTCACACGCTTATGCTAAACTTCTCAGAGACAGACGAGGACAGGACCCCCACCCCAACCCTGACAACTCCGCTTCTGCCATCTGAGGGACCGAATGGCTTCCCTCTTCCTCTCTGCCTTAAATGCTTGCCCAGAACCCAGCATATGGGAGACTAGCACACAAAGCCCAGCGACTTACTGCAAATCTGAGGGGGGTGGGGGGGGAGGGTTGGGTAGACTGAAAGAAAGTGGCGTATGTGAGACCTGTGGCTCCCCTGGCAGCAGTGCTGCACTTTATGGGGAAAAAATGAGAAAAGCTGAATTGCCAGTATCTAAATCCTACACTACTGCCCCTGCTTCCTTGCAGATCCCACACTGCCTTCCATCATCCATACCAGCACCCTCCAGATGAGATTAAACCACAGAGCCAGGCAACTAATACTTCAAATAACTCCAGTACAGTGTAACAGTAGAGGATTCGTCTTTCCATCTGCTGAAATGTCGTCTCCTTTTCCAACTCTGACTGCTTAATGAGGGATAGGTATGCTTCTCGGTAATGAAAGCAGCTTAAATTACGTCAGCTTTGATTTGAAGGGTATCAGCGGCGTCTTTCCCTAGGTTTCTGTGAAAGATGTGTGCTCAGGGTATTAGAGTTTTGTTGAAGGAATTGCTTCTTCCTTTTCAGGGAAAATCTGAACACACATAACCAGCTGACACCCGCCTCCTGTCACTAACTTCTCTTTTCACTGCTGCCTTGGCAACTAGGTGTGTATGTGTATGTGTGGGTGTGTGTGTGTGTGTGTGTGTGTGTGTGTGGAAAAAGACCAAGATTTTCTAAAGCTGGCATCTATCCTATCAGACCACAACAGCTTCCTTCCTGGTGTGCTAAAACTTAATGCCTTCCCTCTGTTTTTTTTTTCTTCTACATACAGATGAATACATAAAATCCCATTTTCAAAAAAAATTCCAGCAGAATGTTGCAACATCTCTACTGACCCAAATGGATTAAAAGTCATCAGGACATGTTTATGCTGCTGTCACGTGCCTTTCCTCTGAGGCCGCGCAAAAAATTACACTGAGATTTCTAATGCAATGAGTTCTCAATTGCCCAAGTCCCTGCTGAAGCTGCTTTATAGATATATATAAAGGTGGTATTAGAATGCATGGAGAAATCTCTCAGGCATTTACTGTGAAGGAGTAAAAGGACTCATACATGTACAGGCTTCATTTTGACAAAGTAGTATGTTAATTGGCTTTACAGAAATCTCACTCGTAATCCTACTAGGGTCGAGGTGGGGCTGAAGCCTCTCTCAACCAACACTGGGCGAAGGTGTTGTACACCCTGAACAGCTCGCCAGACCATCGTAAGGTCTTTACTGCAACCTCCGATAACTCAATTCGGTTATTGTACAATATATGCGGCTCAGCATCTCACTATGTGGAACAATTAGTCACCAGAAACAAATGGTTATAGAATATTTCAGACAACTTCATCATACAACTAGTGTTCGAAAAAATGGACTAGCCAGATGGTATGGACATCAAGGTAACAGATAAATCAACAAAATATGATGTGTAGAGATAAATTTAGGCATAACAGAAAATTTGAAAAGGAAAAGCTGCGTACTTTTTAATTGTTGTGAAAACTCTTCATCAGTGATTCATGTACTGTATACAGGTGCACGTTTTAGATAAACAGCTACTGACTGTAGCCCATCTGTTGCTATGAACAGTTTGTCACCCCTACTCTTCCTACTTTAGTAGCCCAAGTAAGCAACACAGAGAAATGCCCTACGGATCACAGCAACAGCTGCAGGCGACATATGATATTAAAACTGAAATTATCTCCATTCTATGCAGCAAAGTATAATTCTGCAAAATTACAAATCCAAACAACTGGATCAAACGATTCCTTACTGGGACAAATCCAAACTTTACTTCATGCCCTCACACATCATCATCATCATCATCTTATTCTTTCGCTTGATCCGGGGTTGGGTCACGGGGGCAGCAGCCTAAGCAGCGTGAACCAGATGTCCCTCTCCCCAGCCACTTCCTCCAGCTCTTCCGGGGACACTGTTCCCAGACCAGCCGAGGGACATAGTCCCTCCGGCGGGTTCTGGGTCAACCCCAGGGTCTCTTCCTAGTTGGACATGCCCGAAACACCACACCATGGAGGCATTCTAATTAGATGCCCGAACCACCTCGACTGGCTCCTCTCAACGCGCTCTACTCTGAGCTCCTCCTGGATGGCCGAGCTTCTCACCCTATCTCTGAGCGGAGCCCTGCCACCCTGCGTAGGAAGCTCATTTCAGCCGCTTGTGTCCACAATCTTGATCTTTCGGTCACTACCCAAAGCTCGTAGACCAAACGGTAAATTGAGTGATTTGCCTTTTGGCTCAGCCCCCTCTTCACCACAACGGTGCCCGCATTCAGCTCCAATATAATGCTTGATGTGTAAAAACAGAATAACATTTTCAAAACTTGTTTTTATTGTATGAATAAACTTGTACAGAAACATTACGGAGAAAAATATAGTCTGGAAGGGAGCAGACGACAGACGCACACACAGGCCCGGGGCCAATGTCTGTGCTCTGCAGGGTAGAAGCAGCTCTATGGCAACGGCGCAGACCAGCATTAGGATTCAGCTGATGTTCTAAGTGCCACAATACGAGTCACAGGTTTCTTGGGAATCTCCTCCAGGCTGCGCTTCCAAGGTGAGTGTGCTTGCGCGTCACGAGTTGGGAGCCAGAGATAGCAGCGAGAAGCTATTAAAATATGGGCAGGAATTTTTGTTATCAGCCTGACGGGCAGTAGCAAAGGCGGCTTTGTGTTATTACCAAGATAAAATGCAGCACAGGTGCGCAGAGAGGAGCAGCACAGAGGCAGGAAAAAAAGGAACAGAAAAAAAAACAGGGGAAGGGGGTGGTTGGAAGCCCAGGTTTATGGAACGAGAAGAGCTTACATTTATTAAATCTGAAAATTACCAGGGTGTGAAATTGTTCAAGTTTTTTGTTCTGCAAAGTTAAGGGGTTTAGGCGAGTATTAATCAGAAGGAATTACAAACCAGTAATACATTATTCAGGATTATTATCCCTTTGTTCCAGGTCTCTCTCCTCTGGTCTTTCTCCCTGTACTTTAATCTGTAAAAGCATCTTATTCTCAAAGTGAACATTTCTTTTCAATATCATGACTAGGTCTTCACTGTCCAGACCTGATTTAAGAAAATTAGACCACTTTTGCACTGAAATCTCACAGATCCAACAAATAATGTTAATGTGTCTTTAGACCATGGCTTTACAAATAACAATTAATTAATTAATTAATTAATTAAAAACATTTAAAACAGACATAACACTGGGAATTAAGCATACTGGAATTACTGGCACCTTTTATGAAATTAAATATATATTCATCCAATTTTCTATCTTGAGATAATGGGCATTATTATTCATTTAAAAGACCTTCTTGTTTCTGATTGGTGGAAAGCAGTGAAGGAATTCTTGATACTGCCTCATTGTCATGGGATAACTGAATTATTACAACATTGCCATTGGATGAGTTGAATGATTACTGCACATCTGGTATGTGCAACACAGTAATGTGACTGTCTACTTTTGAAAGAATTTTAAATGAATAATAAAACAATTATAGAATTTGACTTTCTTATGATAGAGTTCGGCAGATAACAACCACTTAAGCAAATTACTCTTTATATTATACCTTGCCTCAGTCAATAATTGCTTCTTATCCACCTCACAGTTGAGGATAATGCTTGAATCAAAATAGCAGACTGAATGCCATCCCAAAAGAAAATAAGAACAACACACAGTATGGCCTTTGAATTTTTCAAGGTTAAAAAAAAAAAAAAACGTGATTGAGTCTGAAAGGTCCCGATGGGGCATGTATGCCCACTGGCATACTTTAATAAATCTTATTTTAGTTTGCTTTTCTTATGTTACCATGTAGTATATATTAAAACTATTTCTCACCAATTACACACAGTGGTGATTATTGAATAGTGGCCTCTGTGTTCCATCTCTAGGAGTATCCCACAATCTTGCTTTTGGTAAATAATGGTTATATATAAACTGCACACCCACCCAGTCAGCATAACATTAGAATCACTGACAGGTGAAGTGAGTAGCATTGTTTATCTCGTTACAGCACCACCTACCGAGGAATGGTAGGCAGCAAGTGAACAGTCAGCTCTCCAGGTTGCTGGAAGAAAAAAAATGGGCAAGCGTCAGGATATGAATGAAGACAAGGGCCACATCATGGCTAGACATCAGAGGCAGACCATCTCCAAAATCACAGGTCTTATATCCTGTGGCATCTGTCACCCACTGCAATCTCAATACTAATAATAATTGTATTGATGGTTGGTATTCAGGGAGTATATTTTGTGAGGTTCTTGCAGAAAGTAGAAAAAAGTCTAACAACCACAAAAATTATCTAAAAAAAATCTTCCTGAAAGTAATGACAAAACAATCCAATCTTCAATAAAATCTTTACACACACACACACACACACACACACACACACACACTATATTCTGTATCCATACCAATTGGTTAGTTACAAATTAAGTTTTTATTATCTTCCTTCTTTATTCTGACCATGAGAGGTATATATGAAAAGTTTCCTCTGCTCCATACAAAGGTAAAATCTTCCTGAAGTCATAAATAACAAATCAGAGCTCAGAGCCCAGAATAGGTTCCAGGACAGGAAAAAAATATTTCTCTCTCTCTCTCTCACGCACACACACACACACACACAAGTTTTCTATATTAATGATATTTGCGCTGATGTCTGTATTACAGCTAAATAAAAATCTCTTTTCAAAGACTCCTCTCTATCTCAGTGTGTGTGTGAGTGAGTGAGTGAGTGAGTGAGTGAGTGAGTGAGTGAGTGAGTGAGTGAGTGAGTGAGTGAGAGAGAGAGAGAGAGAGAGAGAGAGAGAGACTGTGTGTGTCATCACAATCTTTTAATTATTCATTCATTCATTCATTTTCTAAGCCACTTAATCCTAATTAGGGTCACGGGAAGGCTGGCGCCTATCTCAGCCGGCTCTGGCCGAGGGCGGCATCCACCCAGAACAGCTTGCCAGGCCAACACATACACATACAACCTAGCAATTTGGACAGCCAATTAGACCACTGTGCATGTTTTTGGACTGTGGGAGGAAACCAACGCAAGGACAGGAAGTACATGCAAACTCCACACAGAAACGCCCAAGCCTGGGAATCGAACCCAAACCTTACTGCTGTGAGGCAGACGTGCTAACCACTGCACCACCATGCCACCTCTTCTAATTATTATATATCTGTAATATTAAGCGGAAATTTATACCTCAAATTGATCTAAAATGTGCCCAAACAAATACTCTACACTATCATTTCCAAGTAAACGTACGAAGTCTGTGTGTTTGTCTGCTAGTGAATCCACTCAGTCTGTCAGTCACGTGCTAATGCTACCTACACACAAACGCTTCTCCGATTCCCTTCGAACACACCTTTTTTTTTTTTTTTTTTAATTCAAGATGTGACATGCAGGATGGAGGAAGCAGCAGGTTGTTCATGTGCTTTATGGATTAAGAGTACAGGATTCTGCTCAAGTCAATGCTTTTTTTTACTGATTTGAGTAACAGCTCCAGATCAACCCCCAACTGTGATCTGAGAAACATTTTCAGATATATAAGATTATTGTATTTTATGTGTGTGTGTTTGGAGGGGATATTCAGCAGGAGGGTAAAGTGGTTGACAGGGGAATTAAGGCGGAATTTGTTTACGTGAAAAACTGCTCTCAGGCTGCCATCTCCAGATCCACTTGTTAATTTCTCTTGCCTTACTGAAGAGAAAATTCATTAACCCTACAGACATCCAGTCATTTGGTAAAATGTGCATGTTTAATGTGGCTTAAAAGAGCTTTTTAAAGCTGTAAACACAGACTAATTAGCAGGACTGTAAGCAGCTTGCCACATCATGCACACCAGCTCACTCCTAAAGAGTAGCTCCTGTCCACACAATCTGCTGTGTATGTCACAAAATGCACACAAATACTCACCTCATTATGTATACACACAGTTTACATAGGCAGCTAATCATCATTATCTTACTCTTACTCTTCGCCCAGTGCTTGTGTGGGTTTAGTCCAGTAGTCCAGAAACATGCACTTTAGGCTGACTGGCTGCTCCAAATTGCTTCTAGGTGTGTTTGTGTTGGACCCGTGACTGACTGGTGAGCTGTTTAGGGTGTATCCCGCCTTCGTCTAGAGTTAGCCGAGATAGGCTCCACCCTTTAATTTATTTAATTATTGAGTTTGTATTTATTTTATTTAGTTTTATAGATTTTTAGTAGGTAAATGGCTATGTTTACAACAAATTGTCAGATGTTGTGTTCATACAGTCCCTTACTGAAATCGATATCCTACATGAAACAGAACATTAAAAGCAGAATACTGGACAATTACCATGCCTCTGTTTTGGGTCTAGAGTTAATTCTGATTTCAAAATATCGATTTTCACAACTTTGAATTTTCTCCTCATTACACTCTGTCTATGACTCAAGAGTTGGGTTGAACAGGGTTTTTTTTTATATGCCTAACCTAGCATTCGAAAAACATGCAATGCTGTTTCCTCCACTTAGGAGGTGACCTACAGACCACCATGTAGACTGTGCAAACTGATGATACGGTAACACTCTAAACCTCCACTCAGCATTATCGGCAAGGTCAGAGAGAGAGAGAGAGATAGAGATAGAGATAGAGAGAGAGAATGATGTTGTTAATCATGCTATCACCCACCCAAAAACAGTGTGAGCTAATTCAAGTCCTGGATAGTGACCTCACAGTGAACTTGATCTGGCTTCTTTGATTGACAAGAAAGCATCATGTGCCACAACGCTGATTTATCCAATGCCATGAGAAAGTGACAAAAATCAGTCCTTATAAATGTATTTATTTTTAGATTGTGGGATGTGGAAGGAAGAAACTGAAATTTTTTTTAAATATAATTTGTACTGCATTCAAGAAAAACTGCAAAAGCAACAGGTATTTTTGTCTTTAAAATAACTTCTTACAAAACCACTATGACCATCAAATTACAAAGAGAGGTGTTCAGACTCCTTTATAGTTTTATTTCATTCTGAATGTTTTCTAAATGGGTCCTGCTTTGTTTTCTCTGAACGTTGTGTGCAGCACATGGAAGAAATATGCTTTTAACACTGAATGTCAAAAACAGCAATATATAAAACAATGACTCATTTGTTATTGCTTGCTTATTCGAAGGTTATTTTTTTACCAGAAGGTAATCAATCTATCAGACCGCATCTTTCTAGGACTGATCGGCCTTTATTCATCTCTCAACATCAGGGGTAATGGACGGAAGCATTTGAATGAATGGATGAAAGACAACAGAAAGAAGGGCTATTAGAGTTGAACTTTTAAGAAGCTTCATATAAAAGTAATCAAATTTGGGATAAAACAGGAAATCAGTTATCCAAATCCCGACAAGCCTTAGCATCATTAGAGAAACTACTTGATTATTTTGCAGAGATTTAAGTTAGGGTGTGGAGCATGGATAGAACATGCACTTTACTTGTTCAAGGTTACAGGTTACTGGGTATCAGGCAGTATTTAGTGTCTGTGAGGTCATTTGTTATGTCAAGAATTGCCTGCTGCTCTGACAAAACTATTTTCCTTTAGGATCAATAAACTACTCTATCTCTGAATGAGATCAGGAGTGATCATGTGTATGTCTGTGTACATCTACATGTGTGTGTATATATGTGTGTGAGTGAGCTAGCGAGAGAAGAGCACAGAAGTGGCAGTGACAAATTTAGGTACACTTGTTTGCTCCACTATAATGTATGTTCATGCTGCTATTTATGAGATGAAGAAAAAAATAGGTCAAAACACGGACTGATTACCACAGTTCTAATTACGCTAATGGTTTCATTACGGGCATTAATTTAGCCCTCATCAGTCTTTTGCCAGTGATTAGTGTAAAGCGAAGATGTTCAGTATGCTGTTCTCATAAGAAATCATAAACGTAAATAGTACAATTTTTCAACATATTTGCTTTCAAGACAGTTTCTAATTTAATAATGTCAAATTCTTACTTTGATTACAGGTATTGTTTACTAGTCTATTATTAACTAGACAATTTGTTAAAAATTTATTGGTTTTAGTGTGTGAAAGAAATCAATTCCTATTCTTTACAAAAAAAAATAATATGATATGATATATATATATATATATATATATGGCCTGCCTGTGTATTTTTGATTTCCAAATATTTTTCATATGCACTGCACTACTTCCTACGTGGTTGCTTTCAGTGTCTCTTCAGTTCACCACCACCGGCCCTTTCAAACTGGTAAAAATATTATTACTACTGTTGTTTTTAATGTTTTATTAACAAATTAGTAAAATATATGAATATTATATGAGTAAAACCTTGCCATGTGCACACATTCACATGGAGTCACTCTGAGGCCTATTCATCTTGAACACTCATACAGAACTGCTTTATACACTGCAGTATTCCATTTTCTCTTCCAGAAAGCTCAAAATAAAAGATACAGACAAAAGAATGTGCAGAATAACTGTACTCACACACATGGAATATCAGAGAACTAACAATACACACATACACACTAGCCTGTGCAGGCCTGAGAACTGTTGAAGGGAAGCAACAAAGACAACACTTTTTTTCAAAAAAAAAAAAAAAAACAAAACAAAAAAAAAAACACCTTCTTTTGAAATTGTTGTATATTCTTATATTGATTAGCTGTTTATAAAAATGTCTATATTCCGTAGACATTATAACTGATAGGTGATCCCATACAAAATAATGTGTTGCATGTTGTTCTCAAGATGAAAGCATCTCAGAACATTTGGAGTAGATATGAAGAGAAATGGAAAACAGGACTGTGTGAGATGAAAATATTTCACATATGAGCTTTTTTGGTAATTATAACTTGTTGACTTATGTATATTTCTCATTGCACGGGACCGTCAAATAAATCTGTATGAATAAAATAATATTTTAGAGTGTCCATGTAAAACCCCCAACATCAGTAGGGTAAAGTAATTATACAGTCATTAGATTGATTTGATCTACATGCAAGCAATAAAGCATTACTAGCTGAGCTGTTACAGTAAATAATCTGTGACATTAAATAACATGTTTTAAAATTAAAAATTCCTTATAATGTTAGGTCAATGCTAGAATCAGCAAGAAACTTTCCCAGAACACACTATGGCATACAAACATGGCCACCACAGACTATACTTCCTAACACCCACAGACCTTGTCATGTTCGCAGTCACCAGCCTTCGAAAATCGCACACAGACCTAAATATAAATCACTCTTCTTGTCTCACATTAGTGCTGCCATCCCTGTTGACTGTGATCCTCATCAGTTTGCATACAGGGCAAAAAGGTTGGCAGAGGATGCCATTATCACCGACGTCCGCACAGCCGTCACACACTTGAAGAGCAGTAACTCCTATTTGAGGATGTTATTCATAGACTCTGTTTTGAAACACAGTCCTACAAAATAAACTGAATCAGAAGTTGGGCTTGGGGAGCTCACTGTGCACCTGGATAATGGACTATAAGCAACAGACCTCAGAATGTCAGGATAGGGGATCACATCTCCTCCACTCTCATCCTAAAGACCGGAACACTATGGGGTGGGCAGAGAGGGTGATCGGAATAACATTACCCCCACTCAGTGACGTTTACTCTGGCAAACTTCAGCGGAAAGCCGGTGGATTTATTGGAGACTCCTCACACCCTGGACACCCCCTTTTCTCCCCTGCGGAATAAGATACAGGACTCTAAAAACAAAACTAACAGACTCAAGAACAGCTTGACTTAACTACCCACAAGCTGTTAAATGTGCCACCCCACCACCAACACCACCACACACTGACTGAATAATGATCATTCAGACCATCCTTCTTGCCGGTGTAATATCACCCCTTTTAGTGCAATACTCACAGTTAGAGCAGGTCTCTAACATTATATAACATTATGTCATCATGCACCTTATGGTTAAAAGCTCTACCTCTTACCCTGTACATATCAGGCACCTTGTTGTGTATATGAGTGAATATGTGGATATATGTAGGTGGCTGAATATATAGGATATATGTACAGAGACCAGGCATAAGTAAATAGACAACCAAAATTTCGGAAGGAATATTTGCTGCTCAGAGAATAGGCTTGCATTTTGCTTCTCAGACATAATAGCCCATTTGATGAAGACGTGTAACAGTTTTTGAGTTGGTTTGGATGTCTTCTGCAATGTCTGCGGCCTTGGAACGGGGATTTTTTTCCACTGCTGTCTTCACACAGCAAAGGCATCTTTCTGATGGTCCAGGTTAACATGGTCTTGGATCCGTGGTGGTCTTACCTTCACTGTTGAACTGCACAACGGTTTACCGTTAACAGTGGAATATTCAATTTGTCGGCTACTTGTCGCTGGCTGATACCACCCTCTGGCTGACCCACAATTAGACCTCTCTGACAATTCTTGACCTCCTGAAGTGGGAGGCATGCTTGTATAACTTTAGCACAACTTTGTGCACCATTATACAGCAGTCTGACTAGTTGATTGTGGGTGATTTATGTGTACTGCTAATCTGATTTTCGTCCTGTTTCTTGTTGTGGTTTTATGATTTTGCCCTGGTATTATATACTGCTGATCACCTGACCTCATTGGACCATGTTTCTTGAACACTGTTTTAAATTTGCTTGCCAACTGCATTTGCATCTGCCGTTGCTCCCTTTGTACAAAACGTTCACCACGGCTGTCATTTTAAATTTATTCTGAATTTATTTCATTACAATCCATGATACTTATTAGGTATTTAATAATAACCCATTTAGAGTAACCTGTAATGTTGTTTAGAATCTGTGAATTTCGTTCCCATTATCACCTAACACATAGAAGCTCAATCACGGCTTGAAAATGATTCTGCAAACAATATTTGACAATCATTACCAAAATTTCTGTATCTGTATCAGTCTTTTGTAAGTAACATAATGCTCTTCCTTTAAGTATCCTAGAGCCAGAAATGTCTTTTAGAGAAGTAAATGTTAAAGTGGAACAGAGTGCTCATAGCTGGTGAGATGCATGTGGTAGCAGGGGCAAACCCACTAGCTTTGAATGAAAAGAAAAAAGTACTTAAAAGGTGCCCATTCAATACCCTACATGTTTTATCTTCCATTCCATCAGTTCAGTTTGACTGAATACAAATGCTTCCTGGTGAAAACACCCAATCTCATGGGATTAGTATTTCTTATTCACATGTTTTACATTTTGTTTTGGTTTAGAATCCATACAATTTCAAGAGGGAAAAAAAAAAGAAAAAGATTGCATTGTTCATCATCGTCGTGCCTGGTGCAGGGGTCATTGAGACTCGCATAAAGGAGTAAGCAAATGGTTTCAGAAAGACATTGTGGACAATTCCATTTTATTTCCAAGAGATAAGACATTATTTCATGTTTATTTAATATGCGTGGTAAGTAACATTAAAATGCTGCACTAAATCACACCACCAATTTTTTTTTTAAATAAAAATAATTATTTTCCTACATTCTCCTGGTTGTGTTCATCACATGATAAATTAGGGTTTTCTCAATTCTAATGAAATGTGCTTTAAAAAGGAAAAAAGTGGTCTTTCCCAGTGAAAAAATATGCTTGTAGAAGAAAAACCAGGCATAAATGATTTAGAACACTAGCCAACCTTTTTATATTGTAATTAATATCACATAGTGTAATGAAAACTATCCTCAAATTTTACAGACTCAGCTTTACATATCTTGGTGATTAGTCATGAAGAATAGCCGAAAATGTTTATATTCCTTGGTGGTTAAATATTACAGATTGCTCACTGGTCATTTGTGTCACCATGAGATAGCAACTAAAAATACGTTTATGCTAAAAATGTTTACTTTTCTAAAGAATCCATTCACACACTATACCCGTCATCTCTCAGCATCTGGCCATCCCTTCTTAGATTTCAACAACAATCTAAAACCAAACTTTCTATGTGCACTTTGTTGTAAAGAAGGCCCTCAATCCTCCATATATCACCTTACCCCAGCTTTAACACATTCCTTTAAGCCCAACTCCATCTCCCACCTACTCTCTCTTTCTCACTCTCTGCCCCCATACTCCACTCGAAATCGTGATTCATCATTGTCCAGCAAATCAATAATCAATCTGCAGTGGGCTTCTCTGCTCTCAGTCCATCCATCTCCATTGGCCATTGTGCTCTTCTCTGTCTGGATGGATCATAATTTGGGGGACTGTAATTGCTAGTCAGATACGGGGGAGGCCATTAGGGTCAACACGGGCCAATGCTCCTCTAATCTCCTCTCTTTTTACCTCTCCATCTTTCTATCTTTATTTCTTTGTCTGACACTTCATGTTTTCAATGCCTTTTTTTTACTCACTTTGACTCTCCACAAAACAGATCAAGTATTAGCAAGAGAAAGTCTGGGAGGGATGAATAGAGTCTGTTTTAGGCAGGCTTCAATTCCTTTAGGAACATAACTATGATTAATGCAATATTAAATTAATGCAAATTAAAAATAACGCTTTAATGGTGCAAACCCTACAGTAATATTCTAATGCCTAAATATACCTTTATAACATAACATATAAACAGTGTAACAATGTAATACCCCTAATTTACAACATAATTATTCATTCATCTATTTACTGAAGTGCTTAATCCTATTAGGAGCAAAGCTAAAGGCTACGTCAGTAGATTCTGGGCAAAGGCTGGGTACACTCTGAACAGCTTGCCAGTCCCTTCACAGGGCCAACACACACACACACACACACACACACACACACACACACACACAACCATGGACTGTGGGAGGAAACCAGAGAACCCAGATGAAGCCTACACAAGTTCAGGGAGAACATGCAAACTCCACACAGAAATGCCCTCACTTAACCTGGGACTCATGTAAACCACTACACCACTGTGCCACCCACAGACATAATTATAACATTTCATATTCAAATGTAAGAATTTTTAGTCATTATAGATAGATGTGTAATGTATGTAGGGCTAACCCCTAAGTTCCCTTACCCAATCCCCCCCCTCCCCCCCAAAAAAAGTTTTTTGTTTTTTTGTTTTCATTTTACAAAGAAACTGGAAAGCATAAAATACTCTTTCCTGTAGATTTTTATATGCTGTGAAATGTCATATAGCAG
The DNA here is from genome assembly GCA_030014195.1 of Neosilurus mollespiculum. Taxonomy (NCBI): domain Eukaryota; kingdom Metazoa; phylum Chordata; class Actinopteri; order Siluriformes; family Plotosidae; genus Neosilurus; species Neosilurus mollespiculum. Next base: position 13,299,006 of record JAQMYF010000015.1, read on the forward strand.
GGCGATGTTTACAAAAAGCTGGCAGCCGAAACTCCTTTCATAAATGTTAAAAAAATGTCTCCCAAAAAAAAAAAAGCCCACAACAATTATGTTTTTCTTTGTTTAAAAAACTATGTTTGCTTTGGTAAATTTGTCTATTATTTATCTTAAATTGAAATCTGATGTACCCTAAATATAAGTCCTCTGTATAAGCTGTTCCTTCAGTAGCAAGAACATATTAGAGATGCCATATTAATACAGACTTTATCATTCATGTTACAGCTGGAACTACTATCTGACTAGAGGAGATCTGATAACTGATCCACTCTACTGTGGTAAAGTTTTGTAAGTTGCATCGTTATCCAGCTACATTTCTTACAAATAAAAATGTATATTGTATAAAAGACAACTGTGAGGTTCTGGCTGTGAGCATGATTTGAATGGTCTGCGGCTGGGACTTCAGAATGGTTTCCTCAGAGAGTCATTCTTTTTCCACTGTACCACCGGGAGGGGGGTAATCAGTGTGTTCTTTTCTGAAGAAGTGAAGCATTCAGCCACAACCAGTGTTTCAGCAGTGTGATGTGCTGTTAATTAATTTACTTAGAGAAAACAGCATCCTGTCTCTGCACTTTCTCAGTGCTGTTCGTCTATGCAAAAACATACAGACACCAATACGCCATATGTTAGCCAGAAGATAGCCAGTGGTGGGTCTAACATTCAAATGTCTCCTATTTCAACCTCTCTGTTTTCTGCTTTTAGTAAAATGTTGCATAAATTTTTACATTCCCTGTTGGCTTTGGTCATACATCCATGGACATCTCACAAAGTGTCAATACATCCACAGTTTCCAAGCTTCGCAGACGCTAATTTACCACCAATGAGTAAGCGAAGCCCTGGCCTTCACAATTCCTTCACAGTTAATTGGCTGATACTAAAAGAGGGCCCCCAAGGAAAACAAAGGGCTCTTGAAATATAAATGCCCATAACAACTCTGGAAAAGCACCCACACCAAAAGCCATCGCCATCCAACTCCCACCCGCTTTTCATCTTTTTTCCTTTCTCACCAACTCTCCCACTCTCTTTCTCATACTGTCTCTCGCTTGTTCTTTGCACAGCTTGTGAGCCCAGTGAGTCATAGCAGACCCAGTACTGGCTGCTAAAAAACAGCAAGGTAACATATGCCTTGTCAGTGCACTAAGTACGCTATGTAGCAAGCCCCATATACAGCACTGTAGACTTTAAGACTGAAAGGATATCACCATCCTTAAAACATTGATCCATTTCTATTTTATTTGCGATGATTTCAAAGTTTTAATAATTTAAAAAATACTAATTCTTTGTTTCAACACCCAAACTTCCTCCATTTTAACTCAAAATATTTTTACTCAAAAGATTCGTTGACTCAAAAGATTCATTGAAAAAAAAACTGAAAAAGACTGTTAATTTACTGCATATTGGGATCACATATTGACAGAAACACTGAGATCCATCTTAATTTAATAATTCACAGAGTAGGTACAGTTAAAGAAAATTGAGTCAAGTTCCACGTTCAATCATCAGCTTTATATTCAAATGATGAATTCATGCATGTAACAAAATGGTAGGCGCTTCATTTCTTCTGTGTTTTTTCAAAGCTTCTTGCTGTTACTCATCAGTGCATTCTGCTGAAATGTACTGTTTGCAATATGCAATTAATGAGTTGTTGAACGCTTTGAACGAATCCCATTCTAAATGTAATTGTCTCTGTTCCCCGGAGGCAGGGGGACAAGCCTGGAGACGAAGCTGTCAGTGAAACAGGGCTGTCTTTAATCTTCATTTGATGACTTTCACTCACATTCACAAGCCATGCTATAATTTAACACAAGAGAGCAGTTTGGGGTGCACGTGTATGTGTGTGCGTGGGGAGGCAGGTGGGGGGGGGGGTATCCTGGTGACTGGTGGAGTTACAGTGGGTATGTGTGAGAAAGGGTAAGGGAAACATGCTATATGCAGGGAATATGAGGTGATTCAGGCAGACCTACTTCTGCCAGTCATGCCCCTGTTTTTTCTCACCCTCAGAAATGAAAGGTTTATTCTAAAAGAGGAATGAAATTGTCCACACTACTTACTGTATGGAACATGAATAAATAATTCAGAATTTGGGGACATGTTTGAATAGAAGGAACAATATTGTTTCAGAAAGCTTGAGAATCTGGTTAAGGCTATAGAGAAGTGCATCAGGACTGCGATCCCAAAGCAAAAATGTTGTACGAGAGAGTTGTTACTTTCATATGGGTACAAGAGAGCAGTCAGATTTGAAGCTTGGCGGGAAACGAAGTTCATGAATGCAACTGAAAGTTATTTTTTTTTCTTTACATTTACCAAACAAGTAACATGTGAGCCAAATGATAGCATTACAAAACAGGAAAACATCAGACAAATGGCAAACAACATAAATTAGACAAAATCCAAAAATCAAACCAAATCCACAAAACAAAAGATTAACTAAATCAAGAAACTACCAGAAGAGCAAATCGAGAATGCAAGGCTTGGTAGGTTTAGGCACGTGGACGCTGAATGTTGCTTCACATTTTATGATTGAGTTATAGAATCCTTAAACACAGTGGCAGTGAGTAGAAACAGGTGTGTGATCTGCAGTCAGGTGAGTGTAAGCATGCAAGAGTATGTGTGTGTAGGCCGCAATGCTGGGAAACAGAGTTCTGGGATTCTTGCAAATACATGACAGCAATACATTCCCACTGTTCCTCAAGTCATCCTTAGTAACTGCCTACAAGGTTGTTCACAAGATTGGGAAATAAAATGTACACCTTTAGTGTCAGAGCCAGAAAACACAGCCCATTTAGAAAGTCAAGGAGAATATAATAAACTAAATGTGTGTTTGTATATGCCTACATCAGGTGTAAATTTTAATATGAATACAGATAAAGATATGGCTATTTGGAGCATTATAGACATACAGATCGACATAGTGGAATTGTGTTACACCTCTATGTGCTGTATGTATGCAGATGGATATAGAACAGTATCAGGGAGATGACATCTGATCATTAAAAAAAAAACTCTTACCTTGGTCCTCTCTGTAGTCTCCTACAACTCTCACCTGAGTGAGTACAATCACCTTAATTAAGATCATGATCAAAGGATTGTTCTTCTTTTAGGTGGCTGAAGGCTTGTGATCAGTTGTTCTCTGCATCTCTGTAAACAGTGGGGATGTAGTGCTGTGGAGCATGATAAAGAAAGGGTACAGATGAGTGAAGAGGACAGTACATTCTGGTATATCTAACTGGTAGGACCTTCATCCCTTTGAGTAAGCATTAATACACACACACACACACTCTCTCTCTCTCTTATCGGCACCCACACAGTTGACAGTGGTCTCACTCTTGGAGTGAATTAATAACCTCATGCAGCACAGTCACAGCATGTCGTCCATTTAATCCCAAAACTCTAAGCAGCCTCGTTGCTCATGCCTACAGCTCTTCTTATCCAACCCAGTGCTGAATTTATGACATTTAGATGGTGTCTGGATTCACAAGGCTTAAAAAAACTACTCCAGTAAAGTAGGCATATAAATCCTGAAAAAATATGATGAAACATAGCAATGAAGTAGCTTCAAATTTTGCACAGTGCCTTAGGTGCTAAGGTATAAAACTACTCTTGCATGACACTGAATCCGGTACTAGCCAACACTCACATAAAAAAAAAAAAAAAACCCACGTTAGTAGGTTTCACTGTGAATCACTCTGATTTCTATTAATTGTATGGATATTTTGGCATTCTTATCTGCACTGTGTTTGTGTTTATGTTTGTGCAAAAAAAAAAAAAAAAACCTGAGAATGTAAGCAGCTCCAAAAGCCCCCACGCTGGGAAGTGACAGGGAAAAGAAGACAGGACGTGTGAAAAGCCTGACTATGAGACCGTGATTCATTCATGTAAGACTGAGTGGGAGACAAAAAGATGGATCTCTGCCCTCCTACTTTTGACAGTCTACAAGACCAAAGAATTAAAATTCCACCACTGGTTCTCCGAGGACAAGACAAAAAACTATTTTTATTTTGAGCAAATAGCAATGCAGTATATAGTTTAATATTCTAACCCGTGTACTTTTATTGATTTTTATATCAGATAGTAGTTTGTTAATTTGTCACAGCACTGCAGGGCTTTCTGGTATAAATTGCCTAAAGGGCCTAAGACTCTCCCCTTTATTTTAGGGGGGGGAAATAAGGTTACATTTTTGCTTTTCACTTTATTTATTTGGCAGTTAATGTGACTTATCATGGATACATTTTAATTTGATGGATCTACAAACACCAGAGCTAGCAGTTGTCAGAAAAAGACACATATGTCAGGCTGATTTCTTTCTAGCTCAGACTGTAGTCAATTATACTACTGTTGACCATAGACTGAGCATTCATTGGGGTGAATATATTTTAGCATTAATTACTATCATATCCATAATCTGTCAGGTTTAAGAGGGCACATACAGTGGTATGTTATATGGCTTAGTTTAAATGAAAGAGCTGATTAACGGCTAGTACAGCTTTCTGTTTTACCATACTTGCTATTTGATAGCATTCTGTGCTATAAGGCTCAACCATAGGGCACATAAAAACACCTCCAAGTTATTGATGGGTAATAAAATTTTGCCTTAGCCTTCCCATTCAATCTAGCACCCAGACATCACTGCTTCCCTAAATATAGCATTTCAATCAAAGGTTTATATGAAAGAAGTGCAGAGACATACACATTGAATTGCACCATGCATCAGGACATGACATGACTGCACCATATATCTGCCAAAAGACCAGTGTGAGAATTGTGAATTGTGCTTTGCAGAAGGTTTCTCACCATGTAGTGCTGCTGAAATCAAGAGCCCAGGGCATACAGGCACGCAGACAGCAGATACGCTCATGTAATGTCGACCTCGCTGGACCAACAGGAGACATAACCAATGGGCATTGGCCAGGAATGATCGACCGTATAGCCAAAAACAGTCTGAAAGCAAATAAGAAAGGGAGATCCAACAAACACTTTCCCAGAGGCTGCACTGAATTACTCCCTTAAACCAATCTATCAAATTACACTCTTCAATCAATATTTGTCAAAGTGTTCCTATAAAAAGACTCAGGGTGTTGACCTCTGTTCAGTCCTACTCTCTGATCTCCTCTCACCAACGCCATTCACACAGCCTCTCCCCACAGCTTCCCTCAATCTCTAGCAGAAACGATGGTAATAGATCCTGACAAAATTCTGCTGAGACCTAAATCCTTGCTCCCATTGGGCACTGCAAAGCCTCAGGCCTGCACACAGCCACCCTGTCCCTGGGGACACGGAGCACTTTTCCACTATTCTCCATCAAGGAAGGTGAAAAGTAATTGTATTCTTTTTGTTTGTTTGTGTGTTATCTGTTTGTTATTCAGTGTGGACAGTAAAGGCAGCTCTTAGAGTGAAAATGGGTTTTATGTAAGGAATAATAACCTAAATGGATTTCCTCAGCACCAGCAATGGCCTGTGGCTATTTATCTCCCCCCTACACTAATTATTCATTACAGCTCTGCCGGAGAAAAACAGGCAAAAACCCATAGCCAGATAACGGCACGAACAGCTTGCAAAAATTACTTTCTTCTTTCGCCTCTTGAAAAGATTCGCGCACTTCAGCGCCTTTCGTTCCAGAAGAGCTTTCTCGAGGAACGCCCACAGTTGATAACTCGAACTTCTTTTCTCAATGCTGAGAGAAACAGATTTGCATTTATCACACAGACGCACAGGGGGAGAGACACAGTGCTTTTCGTGATCGTTACCAGTAGGCTTAATGTGAAATGCATGCATGCTAATTGCCATCAAGCAAAGCGATGATTTGTTTAACTGTGTTCTAGCATCAGCCTACAGTGTAGCCTGAAGACACTGACAGTGCACTATCCATATCTGACCAGAAGGTGGGGCTGCTGGTCTGCGCTCATTGTGTTGACTTGCTCCATTATGATTAACCTTCACCTCATGGGTCAGAGTGTGAGTGCTCTGCCACTTTTATTTGGTCATGTCCTCTGACCCTTGTCTAACCTTTCCCCAAAATACACACACGTCCTGCTGTACCAGATAAGCCAATCCGCTTAGTGCTGCAATGTTTGTCAGGGTGACAAATAGACATAAAGGGCTGAGACTCATGCATAGGTCATAGGGCTACAGGGAGTAATAAGGCTTTGTATGGAAATATACCTTATGATTATATTATATGTTTATATCTGTAGAGTTTGCATGTTCTCCCCATGCTTGCATGGGTTTCCTCAGGGTACTCCGGTTTCCTCCCACACTGCAAAAACATGCACAGTAGCCTAATTGTGTACCCCGCCTTCGCCCGGAGTCGGCTGATATATATAAGATCTTGAGTCGATTTTCCGTAGAACAGTGCTCGATACGTCGAAGTAGAGCTAAATATATTGTATGTGGGAAAAAATAACAGTACTACAATTTTATCCCAACAAGCCTGTTTCGTGGTTGCCCACTCATCAGGGGATTTATTGATCGATGAGTTGATTTATTGATTGATGAGTTGCCCACTCATCAGGGGATTTATATTATATATATATATATTTGGAGAACATGCCAGATCATAAATATTTAATGACATGGACAAGTTTAAAAAACGTTTTTTAAAAGAGGAGGGAAACAATCAGGGCTCTGATTGGTGCCAACACTGATATCAGCTTATCAAACTTAAAGCGAATAATTTGTATAGTTATGCATTAAACTGAATTATATAACATGTTGAATAAATTCTGAGTATGTGACTGTCAGGGTACTGACATCACTTACAAAAAGCTTCTGGCGTCTTGAGTGTTTGATCAAAGTCCATGAAGCAGTAAACCACAGGTATGTTATCTGAACACAGGGTTGTGTTTGACCTTGTCTCAAAGCGCCTCAACCAGCTTGTGTGCAGCTCTGCAGTGGACCCAGAGCCTGGAGATGCTTCTCATGTAGCAAGACTGCCATCCAATGGTTAATGACTGACCTGCACCTACAGCCAAGCAGCTGTTTTTCCCTCAGTAATGCTTTCTTTCTTTTCTTTTTCCTTTTACAATTTCTCTCTCAGTTGCATCAACACACATTAAATAAGGATCAATATGTTCTGCATTTCTCATACAAAAATCATAACAAAATGCATTTGTCAATATTTCAGTCTTCCTGCTTCAAATCAATAATAGTCAGTTGTGAAGAAAATTTTCTTAAAAAGGTTAAAGAACACATGATAAATTCCCAGATATAATCTTTTTAACAAGACTCCCTGTTCTGAGAAATGAACTATTTGTTGGCAGCATTAATTAAGTTCAAAGTAACTTGGTCGCTTCTTTTTTTAAAGATACAACCTACACTGTATCATTTCTGAGCTGCAGTAAGTCTTCCAGGCAATCCTGTAATACAAACAAAAAAGTCGCACTCTAGTATTTTGTTGGCCTGCCTTCAGCCTTGATTGCAGTGTGTAATCGCCATGGCATTGTTGCTTCAGTTGTTAAGGTCAAGGCTTTATGTGGCAATAAAATAAAGTCAGCTTATGAAGTGAATGTACTAAATGTCCAGGTTTATGCCATCAATGGACTTTTTCTTCCCTAATGGCATGGATATAAATTATGACCAAAATAGTAAAAGAGTGGTTCAGGGAGCATGAGGAACCATTTTAACATATGAACTGGCACCACAGAGTCCTGACCTTAACCCTATTGAAAGTCATTGGGATGTGCTGGAGATGATTTTACGTAGTGGTTCCGTTTTCCCATCATCAATTCAAGATGACAATTAAAATGAATCCAACTCTGCAAATAAATGTTGTTGTGTAGCTTAGGTTTGGTGAAAACAATACCATTTTTTGTTTGTTGTTGTTTTTTTGTATGCACTGTAATCAAGCCTAAAGGTGGTTCAACCAAAATAACATTAGAGTAGGCCAGGCACTGTAGTAATTTGATGGTAATTCAAACAAATCTGTCAGGTCTAAATTGGCATAAATTTCAAATACTGCATTAAAGTACCGAAAAAAAGCGCAGCCATGGATCAGCACCCAAATATCTGGTATGGATTAAACTATACAACACAAGCTTTTCCAGGAACGTTGAACTAAATAGGATTTGATCAGCTTCAACAACACAAAAAGTCTTTTTTCAAGGGAAAGGCGCTGTTTTTACACACGGGACCTCGATCTGACAGTAACATAGATGTAGAGATGTGACTGTCACAATACAAGACAGAGTACACAGTATACACTGCAGTTTTCATTCTCATTCCATCTGTAATATTTGGGAGACAAAGACCATACTAAGTGTTATGTCAATACTGCTGTCTACACTACTTAGATAATGCACAGAAAGTGGTTTGGGACACTCTGAATTCCCAGTAAACGTCTATTACCTGGCTCTCACAGCTGTCAGATGAATCTGTGTGGTGGAGAAAATACAGCACAACCCACATTACTGAAGTACATTATAATTATGAAAACTGAACAAAAATATTTAATACTCTGTTAAATACATTACATATAATATACATATATGTAAATCCATCCATCGATCCTTCATCTGTACCACTTATCCATCAAAGTGGAAGCTGGAACGAATCCCAGCTGACTTTTTGGCAAGAGGCAGGGTACACCCTGAACAGGTCACCAGTCCATACTCAGATGCATACCAGGCAATTTAGAGTAGCCGGTTTACCTAATGTGCATGTCCCTTGGCCTGTGGTAGGAAACAGGAGCACCCAGAGGAAACCCACACAAGCTTGGGGAGAACATTCAAACTAAACACAAAAAGGCCCCATTTGACCGCAAAGTTCAAGCCTACAATCTTCTTGCAGTGAGGAAACAAAGCAAACCACAGCACAACTGTACTGTCTATTAATTAAAATGTTAATATAAAAGCAAATTACTGTCAGGGGACATTCCTCAGTATCTGTGATTGTAAGTGTGATAGAGATACCAAAGTGCCTGAATCCATATTGCTTTAATATTATATTAAATTTTCAAAAGCTCTAATATTTGTAAACTCGCTTAGTAGAGAACATACCACCATGTCCTGTCCGTGACACAACATTTTTCTTCAAAAAAAATTATGAAATATGCTTCAAAATTATAAAATACTCAGACACTCAGAGAAACTAGCTGCCAATAAAACTACCTTAAATTTTTTCAAATGTGTTAAAGTTTAGAAGAATTTTTAGGAAATGTTCACATATAAACAGTTTCTGGCAAAATATTATCCCAACCATGACACACTTATTTTATATTCTCTTTCCACAAGTATAATTCATATAACCAAAATAACAATAAGTTTGCAAACCCAAACCTATAGGTTAACATTAACTCCATGACAAGTACAACCTAAATACTAGATTTATTTACAGTGTTATGGGCAACTTAATTCTCAGAAATGCCCCGTCCGTGACCAAAAAAACAAAACAAAAAACCCCCAAAAAAAGGCAACCTGTGTCTACTAGGACATCTGACCATAATACCAAAAAGTGGGAGCTTCCTAAACTGTTTTGCCTAAAAGCTGTAAGCACACATGTAGAGAATGTCTTTGTATGCTGTTGCATTACAATTTCCCTCTATGGCCATCACAGCTCTGGGGAAGAAGCTGTTTTTGAGTCTGGCAGTGCTTAATCTCTTATCTTAATGATTCTGTACTGCTTTCCTGAAAGAAGTGGTACAAACAGTCCATTTCCCGGGTGGGTGGGACCTGCTGTGATGCGGCTAGCCTTCTTCTGGACCCGGACAGCATGTATTCAGATCTGGTAGACGGCAGCCCACGATCCGCTGAGCAGTTCTCACCACCCGGACCAATTCCTTTCTGCCCAGTGTTCAGGGATCAGAGTGAAAGATATTGAGTTCTCTATCCTCACCACCTGATCCAGGAACACAGTGAAGCTGACAGTCCCAGGTTGTAGAGCTTCAGTACCAGCTTGTCTGGGAGAACAGTGTTGAAGGCTGAGCTGAAGTCCACGAATAGCATCCTAACATAAGTGTTAGGGTGCTCCAGGTGAGTCATGGCTGTGTGGAGTGCTAGTGAGACAGTATCCTCTGTAGAGGGGTTTTCCCTGAAGGTGAACTGAATACTGTCCAGACCAGCAGGGATAACGTCCTTGATATGGTTAAGGAAGATCCTCTTGAGGCACTTCATGATTACCGGGTTCAGGGCAGCCGGGCGATAATCGTTTAGGCAGGTAGAGGCCGATTTTTTTGGGCACAGGCACAATGTTGGGGGACTTGAGGCAGACAGGGACCATAGCAAGCTGCAGGGACAGGTTGAAAATGTCCATGAAAACTCCTGCCAGCTGGTCAGCGCATGATTTCAGGGTCCGGCCAAACACCTTATCTGGTCCTGCAGCCCTGTTGACATTGATTTTCCTCAGTTCCTCAGGGTGGAATACACTTGGTACCACTGCAAGACTGCAGCTTGATGAGTCGAAGCGTGCAAAGAAGCTGTTCAGGGTGTCAAGCAGAGTGGGGTTGTGGCTGACCTGCTGGTTGCTGTGCTTGTAGTCCGTGATGGTCCTTATACCTCTCCAAATGTTGTGTTGTTGAAGTGCTCCTCAATGCGCTGTTTGTACCTGAGTTTTGCCAGCTGGATGACCTTTTTCAGTTCTTTCTTTTATATTTATATAATATAAAAAAAAAGGCTGCCATTTTGCACCATTTCTACAGTACCCAGAACCATACATGCTTCGAACGGGAGGGGTCACGAATATAATTTCAGTTGGTTGCAATCTAGAACCTCACCACTAGATGCTGTTATATCCACAAACACTTTACCTTTAACATCTCAATGTACGGGTGGACTGGCGGTAAGCACCATCACCTCACAGCAAAAAGGTTCAAGGACTGAATTTTTCACAGCCAACAAATGCCTTTGTGAGTGGAGTTTGTGTCCTCCATGTGCTTGCATGGATTTCCTCGGGGTACTCTGGTTTTCACCCACAGTCCAAAGGGATGTACATCAGGTCAACTCACTGCCTATTGCTCAAATGTAAACAGTTTGTTATATGCTACATTAACAGGGTATAAGGTTAAACCACCATGCAGAGTTGCATGCACAGTCAATGTTTCTGTCATGGCAAACCATTTAAAAATATTTTGAACATTTGAAGCTTCATATTGCCCATTCATACACTAGCTGATACTTATGCTTTATTCATTTCTTTTTTTGTCTTTCTAGCATACAGCTGGCCTACCCTATTGCACTCAGTGAGGGCAACACTGTTATTTATTCATTACTGTATTCATTGCAATCCTGAACTGCAACACTGGATTTCATTAGGAGGGCACTACCGCTCTCTGTGCACAGAACTCAATAGTGTACACATGGATTACAGTTTAATTTAGGAAGCCACAAGGCCTAGACACTTGCTTCTGATAGTATATGGTGCAGGCAGTAATTGCACAGCAACACAATTTTACTTGTGTTCTATACTATAGCACATTGTATTCCAGATGAAACAATAACTATGAACCTAATGTGCAAAATGTCACCCTCAGCATCAGCAGTTCTGTCAAAAGTATATCCTTTAAGACCATTGATTTGTTTTTCATCGAAAGAAAAAAAAAAAAAAGCACTTTTACTCAATTCATTATTAATTTCCATTTTACTCCCACACTAAAGATGTAGGAAACGTCGCTGATCTTTGCACCGATACATAAAGTAACAGCAGTGCTGATCCGAGAATGACAGCCTCTGTGTATGAGAGTTTGAAATCTGCCTCCACATTTTGTAATAGGGAGAGAAAACTGTCAAGCACCTCACTGGGGTCGGAGGAGGAAACCAAGAACTGTCACAGCTATTACAATTACCAACAGCTTCATCCATCACATACCATGAGCAAACCAGGACTCTATCAGCACAGAAGGCTTTAGATTAATATAAAAAAATTATTCCATGAGAACTTCAAATCCATTTTTTTGAAACTCACAAAACAAAAAGGTATCAACACACACCCCAAACAGTATTTTCACACAAATTGAGTCATGTGAGTGTTATGACTTAAAACTGACAACTGACATTTATTTTATTACTTATTTTATAATAATCCATTTTTTTTAATTCCTTGTTTGGTGGATTTCTATGATGTAAACCCTAGACAGGAGACATCAAAAATGAATAATTTAAGGAACAGGTTTTTTTTTTTTTTAACAACACAACAGAATAAGTAGAATACACAAAATGGTAGAATATAAATATTTTTATTTTGCCCTTTCTTTTATTCTTTTACCTTAAATATAAA
>JAQMYF010000015.1:13349025-13361431 GCA_030014195.1 Neosilurus mollespiculum
TATATAAACACACACACATACATACACACACACACACAAAACATAGTAAAAACATACTTTGCAACAGAAATGCATCATGAGTGCAGAACGGGATGTGAGTGAGAATATACTACACAGAACATTACAAAAGCAAAATAAAATTAGATTATTATATATACTAGAACTCTAGAAGTTTGTCACAGTCGCTTGCCGGAGATGTTATGATCATTGTCACAGTTTAAAATAAACCATAAAATGTCATTTTTTTTTTATTTTCTTACATTTTTATGTAGTATATACTAAAACTTTGAATGCGTTTCAAATCCTGAATCTTATTTAAATAAACTTGTATACCTTTTATGCCTTATTTGTTAGCCCTGGAACAGCGATAATTTGCTCTGCTCACACTGGCTGAAGTGTGACACATGCACGTTATACTGTAACTTAAAAAAATTTAAAAATAAACCTTAATTATTTTGAGTTAGTTTGCTTTTCTTATGTTCCCAGGGAGTATAAACTAAAACAATTATTCACCTCAGACTCAATGGATGTCGCTGACACAATCATACCCTTAATGTTCTTATTCACCCCCTTAACGTTTGACAGGTATTCATTTGTGTGTGTGTATCTGTATGTATATGTATATATATATATATATGTGTGTGTGTGTGTGTGTGTGTGTGTGTGTGTGTGTGTGTGTGTGTGTGTGTGTGTGTGTGTGTGTGTGTGTGTGTGCACGCGCGCGTAGATTAGAACATTCAACCATCAAGAAACTCCAGGGATGACACAATCACTGTTGCGTCCCTCACCTCATCTCGAATGTCCTCCTGTTGCTGGGCTGTGAATATCTCCATTGCACCCATCAGTCTCATCATCAGGTCATCCACTGTAGTGTTACCTGTACAGAAAGAGACACACACTCCTTTAGGGCAAAGACAAGCAGCATTACCATTGCTGAAATAATCAAATAGTTATTTCCCATAGGACTGAGACTTACAGCCATGGATAACATTAACCAATAAAAATAAATCTGTAGACTTTTTGAATTTGTGCAGCCATTTCACACTTAAGTTTAGACACTGCTTCACCACTTACTTTGAATTTAACTTATGTATATTATGTGTTAATAACATAACAGTTTTCTCAACTCCTCAACAAGAATGCTATAAAACATTTCCATATAATACTTATATTTTACACTATTAAGTAATGGGCAGCCATGGCCTAAATATTAGAGAAGTGGGGAATGTGATCTAAATGTTGTCAGCTCAATTTCAAGAACTGGCTGGAAAATATCCACAGCTTAAAAGTCCTTGGGCAAGGCACTTAACTACCCCCAGGGTGCGGGTTTTCTGCCCACTGCTCCCATGCCCAGTGGTTGCGTGTGCTCACTACTGGTGTGTAAGGACAGGTTAAATAATTCACTTGAAGTCTAGACACTTGAAGTCTAGAACAGGTTTCACGCACATCTGACAGAAACAGGAGTGAAACCTGTTCTAGATTTCAAGTGTTTCTGGCCATCTGCTGTAAGGTTCAATTGTGTTCTATGTGTTGTGCCTTCTGAGATGTTTTTCTGTTCACTACGGTTGTAAAAAGTGGATGTTTGAGTTACTGTAGCAATCCTATCAACTATGACAATAGTATATAAATAATATATTTGTGTAGATATTAAATACAAACACCTTGGATATTTACTGCTTTGGTAGTGGTAGTTTGTTATGAAACCTATACTTAAAATTATATGTAAATATATTTATAATATCTCATTAAATGTATATTATGTATCACAGTAATATCAAGAATCAAGATATCTTTTTGCCATCCTACCAGCCCCTAGTCAGCATTCGTAAAAAGTTACTACTCCTTCATGGCATAATGTGGGATCAAAGATTTGGTACTGCACTGCACTCTCTTTTATGCACAATGTTTATGCAACCCTGTTTTATATCATATGAGAAAATATAGAAAATTATTTGCTGGCATAAGAAACCATTCTGCATTAACCACAGCACATAGTTACCTTGAATAACGTTTAAAACTTCATTTGATGTCCTTTTGCCCATGACTATCAGTAACAGGGGGAACTGGTCAATTTTGTATGTCCTAATGGTCTGTGCAATAACACTTCCAAAATGCCGTGTGCACATGGTGAGAAGTCTGTAAGGGGAAAGTAAGATAAGAACAGAGATGGATATACTTCAGAATCACATCAGAGAAGCAGCAAGATAGCAATAGGACCACATCAAATCACACATCTCGAGAAGAGGGCTCACTGTATTAAATTAAACTATTCTGGCTTTTCTCTTGAGTGACATCTCTCTCATTCTAAATATATCACAGAGCCAAATTAGTATTCCACTCCTGCCTTGTAGAATTTGATAGGCCAAGGAGGATTTCTTATTCCATTACAAAGACAGAACTTTAAATTAACATTTTGCTGAAGGAAAAGGGTAGCGTGCAGGCTCACAGAGCTCACAGTAAATGTCATAATATTAATGAATTGCTATAGACTAAACGCAAATATAGATTAGATTCTCTCTTCTTCCTTTAATAAGCGCAGCCTTAATAACAAGATGGTAAAATAGACTGATGGAACAGAGAAGTATGAGGCGTAGGGAAAGGAGTGAGAGAGTACTTTATTAAAGGAATGAATAAAAAGTCTGATGAAATTATTCAGTACTGCACCGAAAGGGAGTTAAAAAGAGCAAAAATGGTAGAGAAGATGTCTATCACTAATACTGAAGAGATAGCATAAAGAAGTATTTAGTCTACCATTTCTAAATAAATGTGAAGTATTGTTCAGGAGAACTAGTAAAACTCCAACAGACACTCTAAACACACACACACACACACAAACACACACATTATATATATATATATATGTATGTATAAAACATACCCACACACACATATATATACACATATATGTATGTATAAAACATACCCACACACACACACACACACACACACACACATATATATACATATATGTATGTATAAAACATACCCACCCACACACACACACACATTAGATACAGTTTATTTCAGAAACATTTTCAGATACCTAAAAAAAAAAAAAAACAAACAACACACAAGTGTTCACACATATACACTTGCAATATTACCAGACATGTCAGAATGTTTTTCATTGGCACGACAGTGAAAGAAATATGTGAGAATGTAAAGTTTTCGTAGCTCCTCAAGGTGGTTCTTTTTTCCCTAGCACTGGAAACACCTGGTATTTTAAATGTCTTATCATGCATGACTTCCTAATGGAAATGACATCTTGATTGTCTTCCTCATACTCTCATTTATCAGTTTCATATTTGAGTGACAACTGTACCAGGAACACCTTTCTGATGATGGGGAGAGGCCAATTACATTATTTAAAAAAATTTAAATAAATCAACTGTTCAAAAATATTTAAGTGATACAAATACAAAAACATCTTACCAATATATCATGACAAGAATTCGGTGTCAGAAAAGTTAATTATAACAGGCATACATTCAACAGACTTATGGATAATTAATCTGTGTTAAAGAAGCAGGTATAGAAGCAGGGCGCCATTCTTGCAAAGATGAAACACTGAGCCTGGGACTGCTTCTTGTATACACACACAACCAGTGACTAAGAACACTGCAATCACCACTTAGATGGACTCAACAAGGAGCGTGAGAATGTGCAATTGTGTGTCTCAGGACATGACTTTGTGTGTGCACACAAAAACACACACTCGTGTGTGAGTGTGTGTCACCGTTCGCTTCGTGAATAGGCCCAGATGTTGTCCGCCTTTAATCTGCCGTAGAAAGGCTCAGCTGGGGCAAAAAGCACTAGGGGAGAACGGGTGGAATGAAGGTAGGGGCCCCCGCTGAAGGAGCTCCTGCCGGAGAGGGGTCACTTGCTGCCTTTCGAAGACAACCTGCTCCAGGAGGAGGCCTTTGGGGTGAAGCGTAGTGGAAGGAAAAGCTTGGGCCTACCCTGCAGCAAAGCCTGCTGGGGCCAATCAAGACTCCATCTGCTGCCTGACCAGGCCCTCCCCTCCCTTTTACCTCTCTCACCTTCCTTCTCCATCGTCATAGGAGAGAGAAATTCCAAAATTAAAATGCAAATCCTACTGAAAGGTGTTACCGCCAGGAGTTAGCTGTTAGGCATTTAGTATACAATTTAAAGCAGACAATGTAAAAATATTTTTTTAACTACTTAAACATTGAAAAAAAAACAAAAAACAAAAAAAAAACACGAGAAAAGTAAGAGAAGGGTCTCATTAAAAAAAAAAAAAAAAAAAAAAAAAAAAAAATTATTTGTAGCAAGATATATTTATTAAGAGAAAAACTTCATAACTGTTTCCAAGGGGATTCAAGCTGATGGAAGTAAGTGTGCCAATAATTCATCCAGGTCTCGTTCACTGGCCATCGGTCTGAAATGACTGCAGCACAATAATGACTACATCACTTTTTTCAAATGTTATCCTTCCTTATCAGTAACTTTCCACAAAAAGGTTATGAACAAATTTTGATACAAAAATAACACTAAGATTTTGGTAGTGCTCTGGATCATAATCACTATTTAATCTATATTATATAATCAAATTGCCAATTTTGAATTAAAATCCAAAAGTAAAGACCACAATCGTTCAACAACCTGAGTATATCAATATAATCTGTTATATTCAGTACATCAACATAATCTACATGGCCAGGATCCACGTAGCACATGTTAAAGGTAAACAATTTTTTTTCCCCATTTACCTTTGAAATGTGTTTTGGGGTCATTGTGTGTGTGTTTGTGTGTGTGTGAGAGAGAGAGACACACACACCCACACACACACACACACACACACACACACACACACACACACACAGCCCAATATAGGGCTTGTTGAGAGAAGAATTGTAAAAAAAAAAAAAAAAAGTTTGATTCCAATTATTTTTAAAAAAGAAAATAAGAGGCCTGCCTGTTTTTAACTCATCAACCTTTGCAGTAGCAATGACTGGTTTATCACGGTGTCCAAATATTTTATGACATTTGTGCAATGCAGCATGGTGAGTGACTGTACTCTGTAAACACAAAAAGGTGGATTCTGCCAAAATAATAAGGTTAAGAGACTAATCCACTTAATCAACAGGCACGCTACAATAATTGTTACAATTTCAAATCTTTGGCAAAAAAAATCAATTATTTAAGATAGCAAACCATGTCACCCTCCTCCACTTTTGCCACAATGAAGAGATTCACACCAGTGCACTGAATAAGACCTAGGAGTATAACTGACCCTTTCCTGGGACAGATTAGTGCAGATTGCCCTGTCGGGGCCTCATAGAGTAAACAAAACTGCTTTTGTCAAGGAGCTGAATAAGAAGGGAGTGAGGCGAGAGGATGGGGGAAGGGGAATATCTCTCATTAAGAGATCATCCATTTTAGGTGTGAAAATGCTTCCGATCTCCATTTTTGAATGGGTCATTGCATCTGAGGAAGAGTGAGAGTGTCACTGCATGTGTTACCTGGCTTTGTTAGCTTCTTTAGTTACGTCCCAGGCCCATGTGATGAAATTCTGGCTCAGATATGACACTATGGACTCTGCACACATCATTTGGGAGCAGAAGACATTGCTGAGAACACTGTCATCATTGTGGAGGTAGATGGCTAGCAGCTTTCTCTGAGGAAGAGAAAAACAGAACAATAATAAAACGATCTCATTTATAACAGTCGAGGTGAAGGACTTTCATTTCACTAAGAACCCTGAAGAGAGTGCAAACCAATGAAAGCTAAAGTCTCACTGGGCCTTAGAAAGACATTGCTTTCTCTAAGCCCGGCTCAGCGTTCCTCTTATTGTAGGAAGGTTTTACACAGCATTGCTCTGTACATGATGCACTAGCATCCATATGCAGAGACAGATAACCCCACGCAACCATGGAGGCCAAACAAAGAGTCAAGCTAATACCTAAACCAAATGAAATCAACACGAGGTAAATAAAACTTTCTTCAAAGGTGCGGGCGACAAAACAAAAAGCGAACAAATCACTTTATTTGTTTTGCATCAAATGCCAATGCCCTTCCTCTGCGACGCAGGTTAGCGGAGAGAGCTGCGCACAATATTGACGGACACTGGAATTCGCACATGTTTACACCATCACGCGACAGACTGAGCAACTAATTAAAAAACAAACACCGTCTCAAACATGAAAGGTTTCCCGGGACGATGCAGGGGAATAAAACCCGCCAAATTACAAAACACTGGATGGTTTTTCTCTCGCTGACCTCTTGACGTTTTCTCTCAGTCATCGCTGAGGGATTTCCAAGCGATGCGGTGTGGAAAGCAGGTCTAGTCGAGACACAAGGGAGTGTGAAAGGAGGAGAGAAAGTTGGGGTATACAGTGGTGTGGATGGAGCGAGGGCTAGAGAGTGCTGCTGTGTTTGCACAGCGATTAGAGCTTTAGAATAAGCAGCATGGCTCCTAGTGGGAGAGAACTCGGGCCTCTTTCACTTCTTCAATTCATCACTCTGAAAAGATTAAACACTCACGCTGGGCAGACAAGCAAAGCAGTCTGGATGGAGAAAGTTTTTACACACGCAAACACCCCAGAGACACACACACACACACTCTTCTCTCACCCTAGCTGCCTCCAACATTTCCCTCTAAACCAAAACATACTACATACAGAGTGTAAGAGAATGCAAAGATGTTCTGCCCTATTGAGGCTTCTAAGATTTCCTGAGCAGAGTGAGAAAAGGTATTCTCTCTAATAACAGTCTTCAGCAAGCTCCCTACATTTCACACCCCTCTATTAGGACCGGCCCCTCCTCGCCACTTTCATCACATTGTTGTGCCGCACTCTCCGAGCTCATCTTTTGTGGGACTTTTCTTAACCTGCAGAAATAAGGGCTCTGTGCAAATTACTAGGTGTGTGCAAGGCTAGAAACTGACCCAAAAGCTCCCGTCCAAATCCTGACTACCCTACACCTGCTCGTGATGGCTCAGGTTAGAGGGGCTGAACGAGATAAACGAAGGAAGAGGGAAGGAAAAAGGGAGGAGAGGAAAGGAGGAAGTAAACTGATCTGTCTTGTGAGCGGGTGAGCACTCGTTTTCACACACAGCTGCCGTCCACTGTGCTTACTTCCCAAGGTTTCTTAATGGTGGCTACTCTGAGACTCCCAGTGGCAGTTAGGCTGTTCCAAGGATTAGGCCTAAAACAAAAACTCACTGCCAGAAGCCTCTGCACCTCCAACACAGCTTATTATTATCTGCAACATGAGCGTGAATTCTTCCGTAACGGCACTCAGGCCAGACACACCAACTAAGCCGGCTAATATACAGCCAATAAAACACTAAGTGTTTACATGCAAAGACATTCCGCATTCAAACGTACACTAAATAGCACAGAAGATCCTTTAAATCCTGTTTGATTGTCATTTTAGCACAAAGCTTACGCGTCAGCCTTGGAAAAACACCCAAACCCGGAGTATGAATTTAACCTTATCGCTGGAAATAATAAAGGAAAAAATAAACACCTGCACACATACTCACACGCAAATCTGTTTTGTTTCACAGATATCTATCTTAACACACTGCATACAGTCGAGCGGAGTTGAGAACATTTTTAATTAGTTATCACGGCGCAGAGGGAAAAAGACGCTGGGGGAAAACGGTCGGCCTCTGCAGCCAGCGTAAAAATAAACAGGGGAAATTGAAGAGTTCGTATTACTGTCGTCTCATGACCTCTAACCAGCAGGTACACACGTCCTGATCGATCACTTCAACAGATGCCACTTGGAGCAGTGTAGGAAAAAAATAACAGTGATCAGCTAATGTCCAAGCAAATAGGTTTGATCACTATAGACGCAGATATACACCTCAATCGTATCAAAACAGGGTGAAGACGTCCTGGTGATATTAATGCAGTCATCAAACAAGATTGAAAAAGCAATCCGGAGGAATTTCTTTTCCCTTCATCTGCCCTTAGAGCTCTGTGAATGCAGAAACGTGTCTCGTGTATAACTGAAGTGCTGGAGGAGCAATGAATTTTGATGCGCGTCTTTGTGTAAGCGAGAGTGGGGTTACTGTGATTAGCTGGACGTTAAGGGGATTTGGGAAGAAGCCTGCCTGCTGATGGGTGGCCTGATAGGAAAACCTTACTGCTGATCCCCAGGGTTGAACTCAAGGGCCCTCAGCATTTTCATTAAGGGCGGATTGGGAGCATCTCTGCCTCTTCAGAAACACTTCATCAAATGTAGTGTTTTACTTAGTGATTAGCTTCGCCAGCCTTTCAGAGTATGACAAGGACACCCACACGCACAATATATCTGTTTATTAAGCAATCGGAGGGGGACATGGTCTTTTACCGGGGGGCTTGGGTGAAATTTATTACTAGTTGTCGAGGGAAAGCAAAAGGCTAGAGAGGAATTACAGAGGAGAAGGCTAGATGACTGACAGGTGAGAAGAAAAGCACAGAAATAGAAATGGAAATAAAAGAAATAGAAAATGATATAAAGGGTCACAACACTATTTCCTCCCCATCAAATTTATTTTCATTGACACTGTGTACTGTTTCCTTAGTGAAAGCAGCGGCCATATTGTGGGCACTGGAGGAGTTCAGCTGGATAGCAGGCGAAGCGCCAGTCTAGCCTCCCCCTTGTGCTCCGAAACCCCCCTAACATCTTGCTGCTTCCTCCCTGTCTAATAAAACTGTAATCCACACAAGCTGTCAGTTGATACAAGCCTCCTTTTGAGACCGCGGCCAGAGAAGCAGCACTGAGCCGCTATAAATAAAGCTTCATCTGTTCAAAAGGGAAACAGGCAAGTTTTAATGGGGAGTTATAGAGGCGAGAGGGATTTGCTGTCAATCAAAGCATCAGCCACGTTTATACACCTTAAAAGGTTAAAAAACTCCATATGTGTAAGGTGTAGGGATTTAAAAATAGTTTATATTTTATTTACTAAAGTTTGTGAAATGCCACACGCGAGTCTCTTATTTTTAATTATTTATTTATTTATATATACGAATTCATAGCATTGCTTTACATGTTTTCTTCATGTCACATTACTAAATACTATTACAGAAGCGCGTGAGATACAGCACTGAAATGAAAACCAAATGTTCAGTCGCTCGGGAGAAATGCAAAGGTTTGCTGAAGATACAGTCAGTCTCACAACCACTTTGTTACAGATTAATTACTTTTGCATATACACTGCCCTGATCCCCCCCAACCCCCCGTCCCCCAAAAAAAGTTCACACACACCCCGATTTAAAAAAAAACGCTTTTATCTTTGATCACAGTATGCATTCACTGTCGCATTGATCCAGCAACCTTGTGCAATGTCCCAGTACTGTTTTCCGTTCTCAATTTTTGAGAAAATCTTGTACTGTTTATGAGAGAGTATCCAGCACTTCTCGAAGACTTTCACTGGGGTTAATGTGTCACAATTTGCCACTTTGAGTCCAAATTTTATATCCATATCATCAGGAAATTAAAAAAACCTCCACTGATTGGATATCGTGGTCATTCATTACTTTTCAGGTCATTAGCTGACTTCATTTTACTGCCACATAATTTTGCTGAGCCTCAACCAAACCAACATAAGCAACCCCAGATCATCACAGTGCCTCCAGAGGCTTGTATAGTTGCCACTCCGCATGTTGGGTGCATTGTTTCACGTTTCCCTTTTTACACTGAAAATCCCAATCAATTAAATGTGAATTAAAAATGCTATGTCAGCTCTAGTTTTAATTACCAACAAATATATATTTAAGTTAAACACCATTTTACTACCACAAAATGGTGCTAACTATAAATAAACAGAGTGAATGCTTTCTCTTATTCAATTTCTCAACTACACTCTGAAGCGATCATGATGTACTCACATCTCTGGCTTTGCCATAAAAGGCCTCTTGAGATGCTGCCTCCAAGGAACCAATGAAGAAGACTGGATGGCATTCTCCATATCTAGCACGCACACACGCGCGCGCACACACACACACACGCACACACAAGTGAGACCCATGAGCCTTTAGACTAAAAATGGTTAGTTAGTGTAACATTCAACAATAAACAGACAAATTCTGCCTCGTGACAAAAATGTGTCAAATTTATGAGGTTAGTTGTTTGATATTTTACATTTTTTGCCCCAAAAGCCATTTATACATAATAATGATTCTACATTCATAGAATTATCCTTTCATGTTTCTGCTGTTTAGACACTATGAATGTCTTTGCGAATTGAATATAACATTAAATGTAATTTTTCAATAGTAATAATAATAATAACAATAATAAATACATGTAATTATTATAATTAACTATATAATTATGTGGACAGATATTTATTATTTTTTTAATTATTATTAAAACAAAAATAGACCTTATCTAAAAGGTACAGACCACATACAGTATATTTGAATATATAGCTATGTCTAATAAAAAAATTCATATCCATATTTTATTAGTCTTTATCAGTGCAAATGCACATTAACTGTAATTCCCTGGATATTTTTACAAATGTTAAATGTTTACCAAAAAAATAATAATAATAATTAATTATCTGTTTTTGGACATCCACAGTGAACAGAAATAATTCCCAGTCTTCAAACGCAACCAAATGTAAGGTTTTCAGAAAATCACACTATATTACAACTAGGCATCCCAACTCCTCTTCACATGCTTCTAATATTCATTTAAAATACAGTATTTAAAAACTGCAAAGACATTTTAGTGGAAGTTTAATAGCATTAATAGTCAGAAAATTAAATCCTAAAGGATAAAAATGATCAAAATATTTCAAACTTTTCATTCCTGTCATATTACTTCATCAAAAATGAATAAGCTTTTTTTAAGTTTTTTGATATTATTCTACATCAATATAAAACATTACAAATTTAAACAGTATCTAATATTGTATTAATGGTATACCGCTATCACACCACTAAGCCAAACAGCCATTCAAGTATTTAACAATAGAACTGTGTGTAAATAATGGAGCCTGTATTAACAGCTGACTGGTGACTTCTGTAGACTCACCTTGATGAGAATTCGGAAGTAAAGTGCAGTAAAGCATCGCCCTCATTTTCACTGTTCTCTGGCACTAACAAAACAGAAAAAAGGCATCCTATCAGATCTAATAGATACATTAAGCCACCAGTACTGATGTTAATCAGAGAGGAACTGGGAATTCTAAGGTACTCATTGGTGACTTCCGACAACTCGAGCTTCCCATGCCAAAGATTTCAGACTCATCGACACCAAATTCTGGGGCGTCCTCAAAGTCGTCCCCTTCACTGTCACTGACCATGTGGACATCTGTGCACTGTAACACAAACATGTATATGTTTACGGGCTGCATTGAAACTGTTTCTATTTGCAATTCTTGGACTAATTTTTACAGTTGTATCATGTATGACTATCTATTTTTAAAACATTAGAACAATAACTTCTACTTGTATTCCACTGACATCCAATGGCCACCACATGGGAAATACCATGAGCTTTAAAAATGCTTGGGGACTGTAGTGTGAACACAAAGCAACTCAGCTGTCACTACGTCATGCGTGTAATACCACTCGTTCCCAGCATCAGAATTTTGAGGCAGTCTTGGTCCACCCTATACTAAATGAGGACAAGATGTGTACAAGTCTAAGTAACTGTGGGAGGTCCCTTTATCACAGATTAATTTAGAACCTCTAATAACCATTTTCCCTCCAACAGAGGTACACATAGTAAGGTAGGAGTGGACACACACACCCACACAGAGAGATGGCAGGGGCAACAATTAAAGGAATTGTTTTTGAAGGAAAATGATGGGACTAGTGAATCATTCCAGGAATAAATCCATCCAGATAATATTTAACTTACATTAGAGTGAAGTGTGTATTAAATGTATGTATGTGTATGTATATATCATCATATATATATATATATATATATATATATACACTGTGTTTCCCCGATAATAAGACCTACCCTTACTTCAGCAGAACGGTCCAAAAATTTTGTCCGCACCCTCCCCTCATTTTCTATGAATGCACGCGCGCCAGCGCCATTTACAGCAGCGCCGCAGAGGAGAGAGAAAACGGAGGTTAAGGGAACAAAAACGGTAAATAAAGTATTATAAAGCAGGACTGAGGGGCATGATGGGGTTAAAGCAGGACTGGGGGAGTATAACAGATATTATTTTACTGGTATTATCCTGTCTGTTTTGACCCCAGACATGAGTTCAAAAAGGAAGAGCTACAGTTTATATACAGTCAGCATCGTTTGCATGGTGAGCTTTAATTTATGCCGTGTGAAGTGGTTCAGGTGTTTCCTAGGAGGACTTTGTTTCTGTAGCGGCAGGAAGACACAAGTTCATTACGTTTCAACCTCTGTCTTAAAGAGAAGTTCCTGATCATATGTCACCCTGAACTATCAACACTCAATAAACGTAATGAACTTG
>JAQMYF010000015.1:13361852-13378529 GCA_030014195.1 Neosilurus mollespiculum
TGAAGGAGAGAGCAATTGTTTTGTGTCTGAGCACTGCTTTATATATATATATATATATATATATATATATACACACACACATATATACACACACACACACACACACACACACACCAGTGTTACTGTTAAACTTATGCCTGCATGAATTAAAACACAAAGAATGCAAAAAGCTTTCAATTAGCGTCAATTTGTTGTCAAATCAAATGTTGTTTGTCTTGCCAGATAAATGAATGTAGTCATTAACAACAATGTTAAATAATACAGACAGACACACAGACATACAGCACACCTAATATTTGGGTAAAGGTCCCGTAGCTACGTTCACCTTGACCAGTTATGATAGCAAACTTCTGGCAGGATTCTCACTGCATATTCAACCAACTCTTCTTGATAAAATTGGTAGCACTCAAATAAAGTTGTTCGTTTCAAACCACAGACTTGACATTTAAGCGCAGTCTTCATATTTTTAATAGGTGTCGAGGCCAACAACTCAATCTTTATCTGTTCATAAGATTTTCATCCAGAAGCTTTCTTCTTTGTTGATGTTCGCAGCTTAAAACTTTGCATTGAAGGTGTTGATTTGACAGCCTCTCTGTCCATGGTGTTGTAAAAAAACAATGCATGACCACAGACAGTGTTCCAGCAGCTTCCAGTTCATGGCAGACCTGTGCATTGGCTGTTCCTGACCATCAAATCCAATTTTCTCTCAGCTGAGGGTGACAGTTTGGGTCTACTTCCAGCAAAGTTTCTTCACCCAGTGTCTGCACCCCCCAATAATGTGCACGTACATATGATTATTAAACTGATAAGCTTGAAATCTGCAGCTATGATCCTTTTCTAAGATCTGCACTGAGCTCCTTGGATTTTTCCCATCCTACCCAGTTCCCACCCTAACTGGTGCTGATAAACAAATCCTTTTTTATGTTAGTACAGAGAATGTACTAGATGTAATCAATGATGATAACTAACCTGAAGTTAAACGGCACTGGTTTTTAAAAATTAAAGTACATTTGGGTCTTTCAAACATCTTCTGGTACTTCTGAATTAATAATAAATGTGTATGAATAATTTTGACCCTGTGTTAATTTCAGAGATCCGAAAGTAACTTAAACTTGTGTGCCAAAATCAGGTTAGCTTTTTTTCTCATTTAAGATGCATGAAGTACAATAATTCCTCCACAAATTTACAATAAAAAAAAACTAATTATGAAAGCCTAATAATGCCATGACATTCACATACATGTATGCAAACTGCTGACTGCAACTGCATATGTAAAAGCTCTGCTCTACCCTGTATATTAGGGGAAGGGACCACAGATGAACAGGTATTATTTAGTGGTCAATTCACAGCACAGCAGTGGCACAGGCATGGTAGAACAGTATCAGGTAGAGCAGAGTAAACATCTCATTATCACTGATTGACTGCTGCTATGCTGATAAAAAATTTTAAACAGGCAGTTCAGGGGTCAGTGAACACTAATGAATGGCTAAAACACAATCCAACGAATGCACCTCAAGAAATGCAATTCAATGTGGAAAAACTTTGCTTCACCTAACACATTCATAAAAGAACCACACACATTATCGTGCCACCTCCAGTTCATTGTTAGTGCTGTACTGAGGATGGTCCACCACCTGGTGAGCAGTGATGGAGGACGGTAAAGGATGGCCAACAAATGAATATAGTTTGTAATTGTAAATTACCCCGGGTACCAGAGTGCCTCTCCCAAGAAGCTACAGAAGTCACAACTGAATCTTTTAGAAGGACAACAATACAAAACATGTATCCAAATTCACACAAAAATGGTTCCGTGCCCCTAAAATCAAGTGTGAGACGGCCATTCCAGTCTTTAGTCCTAAACCCCATTAAAACCTGTAGGGTAGGCTGGGGGGTTAAATACTTAAAATAAATGCTTTTGTTTAAGAATAATAACCAAGACTGCCAATAATTTTGGAGTTATTACTATATCATATTTTGTCCACCTGATCAAATGACCACATATAAAGTAGGTTTACAGAAAACTGTCTACTGTATTAAAAACAAATTAAATCCAGAGGTATTACTAAGTGAGTGTTTTTGCATTGCACCTCTTCAGTTGGTTCCAGAGTAGTGGCTGGGGAGGATCTCCTGCACACGCTCAGCCGATGACATGGGTAGCTGATCCCAGAGGAGGCCAACGTCATCTAAACATAAACACAACATCACAATCATTAGCTACACAGCAACACCAAGACGTATGCATAAGCAATCAAAGCCCGAGCACAAGCCTCGGGCTTAGACACTGGAAACACTGAGGGTAGCCAATCAATGCATAAAATGACAAGGAGCTGACAACAGGTGGCCAGGGTCATGTAACCAAAACCATACCCTTTAAGTGAAGGATATTTAAGTACTTGTTTACAGGTAGTCTTGGTTTTGATTAAATCAGACCCCTTCACTTAATCATTGTTCTTCATGTAGGTGAACAAGAATTATATCTCTGATGATTTAAAGAGCAATATTTCGATTAGTCGGTCTGCCTGCAGCTAGATGATGTTGAGGTGGGGAGGAAGTCTGGTTGTCTCATTAACTCCCCATCTGCAGTGGAAATGTCAGCAGGCCTCTGCACTACAGGGACTCATTAAGACCTGTCTGCCCCTCACACCTCCCCAACACTGCGAAACAGAACACTTCATCCTCTCAGCTCACATCAGCTTTATCAACACTTACCTGCCATTATAGGTTATCGGCTTTAGCGACACTCACCTGCTCATTTTCGACACTCGCGTCAGCTTTCTCAACACTCACGTGGCTGTGTATAGCAACTACGGAGCAAGCCTGATTAATTATATAGATTCTGATATCAGCTCTCCCATCAGACTATCATCTAATGACCTAACTGTGCAGCAAACATCCATCGACTCACAGAAATAAAAGCAAAACTCTCCCTGATTCATGGTTGCAGGTCGAACTTGCTAAAAGCTAGCTGATAGGCTGACTGACTCTCATCAGAAGAGGTCAGATCCAATGGTGCAAAGGAGAAAAGACGGGATGGACAGCAGACAGCATGTGGTCGGCATCAGTCCTTTTGTAAAGTTCTACAGCTTACACGGGCCAGCTGGGTACTGACGAATTGGGAGGTAATTACAGCTAGATTAAATAAATTGCTGGATTTGAAATCAAATTAAAAGAAACCTCTGTCATGTTTTACATCTGTTATGACCAAAAGGTATCCAACACCGTATACAAACATTCTGTACAGTATTTTGTTGCTGCTGTTCTAAAGAACTACAACTGCATTACCACACAGAATCTAGAAAGGTGATTTATCATGTTTCATTCTTTTCAAGGCTAACTAACATAAGTTACAGAGAGATTACAGAGGGAACCTGGACAGTACAATGACCTGAGTGGATAAAGTATTAGCACCGGGGTAGCAAAAACGTGGCTCAGTTGATGTATTTTTAATTTATTTATTTTTTACGATCATCATTGTGAGTAATCCAGTGTGTCTCTGGAAGAAACAGTCAGGAGTGACAATACATGAGTAAAACAGTAACAGCGTTGTTGCTGTGGCCGTATTAAACTGAAGAGATCTTTGCAGAGCTCTAAATAGATGACTGCTCAATAATTACTTTCCTTCCTAAGCAATAAAAACCACAAGAACACTGGCTTTGGCTTCCCTCCTACCTTCATAAGAGTTTAAATCAAGTTTCATCACTTCACCACACAATAGGGATTGTAAGAAAGGGCAAAAAGGAACTGGGTATATTGGAGACAGAACATATGAGGTAGTGCCCCGTTCCATACTTAGTGGTCTTTTCTTCCTCTTGAGATGCTGTGAAACAAACACTGCTGGCTAGTTGTGTGCTCAGGAGCCGCCGGCTACAGAGAACGAGGTCACCCTCCCACCCCTTTTCCTGAACCCCCTGCTCCAGCAGCGCACAATGAACTCTCCTCCCTTTGGATTCTCTTAATTACCACTTGCATCAAAAGCTGATGCACTGGGGTGCATGCAGAAGAAGATTTCTTTCCCTCTCTCCAAACAAACCTTGCAAACTACCTAATTCTTTACCTTTTCCATTCTTCTGTCTCTGGCAGTAAGGATGAGATAATTGCTGTGAACAGCTGCACTTGTCTGATCTTCAGCCCCACCAACACCTCACCCCTGTTTTCTTTCAAAGACAGGCCGCAACAGAATGTGAACAGCGAAAAGAGAGAGAGAGAGAGAGAGAGAGAGAAAGAGAGAGAGGAGATGGAAGGGGAAAAACAATGAAGGAAAAGAAATAAAGGATGACGCCCAACCTCAAACACCTGTTGGGGCCCTTCACGTTGCCAGTTGTGGAAATGGCGCTCTTCGATTTTGGTGCAAACTAGTCAAACTACATTAAGCTCTGAGTCCAGACTATCACAACTGGACTCTCATTCAGCCCAACAGAAGCCAATAACCATTTCTTATCAGACAGCCAGAACTGTAATATGAACTGAAAGACAAAGCAGCTGTGAGAGATAAAAAAAAAAATGCAGCTTGAAGCTTGGCCTGAGTCACCACCACAACATGCAAAAGGACATGTAAAGCCTGTCCAAAGTCACATGGTGCAGGAGAAAAAAAAAGTCAGAATCGGCTGGTATGGTGGTGGGAACGTGTATGAGGAAGTGTCTATCACCCTGCAGACAGCAATCTCAACGCAAGGCTCTGGGCAGCTTAGTGCTGAGCCCTGTCGCTAAGGCAACCAACAGGCCCAATAAGCCTTCTACTAGAGTCCACAAGGTGAAGATCCCATAAGAGGAGAGTGGCACATAACCCCTCTGAGAGCAGCCGCAGTAATACATTAGCAAACACCATGAAACACTGGATAAATGTCAGCAATTATGGTGGAAAGTACTCTAATAAGGATGTACCAGAGGCTGTCAATCATTCCCTCAGGTGTTTCATAAGGCTGTCGGTCAGAAGTGATCAGCAGGGAAGTCAGAGGCAAGCTCAAACAGGGACATGACCCTGGATCACGTTACACTTCGACTTGAAAATCAAAGTTAAAAGTCTGCTGGGGGAAAAAGTGTTCATCATGTGCAGTCTTTGAGAAAAGGTTAAAAAACAAAACAGCAGCTTAACCCACAATTTCAAATCACCTTTTGTTTGGGAATTTTTTGTCTTTAGAGCAATTAATCAATATAAATCAATGCTCATGAATGGAAAGTAAATACATGATATACTAGGTTTTTCTCAGCTCAAACAGAGCTCTAGTAACAAGTTATCACTTTATATGAACATACTGGGCAGATGAACCCACGCAATGGGTCAAAGGGCACTGCCTAAAAAGTTTTTAATACCATTCTCCTATTCCATATCATGTAGACTAAGCATCTGCTAATAGACTTTAAACAACCCTAGAATTAACCTTCAACTCCAATAAGCTAATTAAAAGGTTTCCAGGTGGAAGTAATGTTCCATAACATATATTACCACATGGAATGAATTTCATTGACTTCTTTTGTTAAAAGTTTGTCATCTTTAAAATCTATTCCTCTAAACAATATTTTCTATTCTGTTTTTCTAAGTATCAACTGCAGCTCAAACTTAATAATGTAACTGAATAAACAAACCAAATGAGTTCAATCAAGCCTTCTTCTAGCAAGTAAATATTTGTTGAGAAGATAAACAGACACTAAAATGGTATGAGTGCAGATTTCCAGTAAAATGTACTAGAAGTAAGTAGACTTAAACCTTCAGCTATGTTCAGTTAGATACAAAATGGTAATAGATGAAAATAACTAGGTTTAAAGAAACAAGAAAGAAGCAATAAATAAATAAATAAATAAATCACGTTCTTAATAAATTAGAGCAGGGAAATCGAGGTGACAAGAAAACTGACCATCAAAATATTTTTTCCTTCCAATTTGTCTTCCATATAAACAAGAATAAAGTGAAAAAACAAAAAAAAATAGAAGAAAATAAAACAGGAAAAGAGAGCACGCTGTAGACAATGAAAGCAAGCAGCCACTGATTCAAGGTTCTAGTAAATGTAATTCTAAGCCGTAGCTGTGCTGTGTATAGGTACAAATCCAGGGAGACGGGACTGGGTTAATGAGATATGCACAGAAACAGCCTGTCTGCCACACAGGAGCTTTTCACTTTAATACACAGCCAGTTATTTCAATATGAGCCTTGGCTATTATTAAGGGCCAATGTTTTTTAATATCATTTCCTAGTCAGCATGGTGCAAGGTGAACCAGGGATGTGGCCAAGCACGAGCCTGCCACACATAACTACTTACCAAACAGAGCCGGCATTAACGGTTTAATGTGGCCTAAAGTGTATTCATGAGTGGCAGGCCTCTTCACTCAAGCCAAGCTTGTGGTTTCAGGCCTTGACTGAGCACACTTCAACCCCTGAAGTGGCCAGGTTGAAGTGGGCAGCTTCTGTGGTAAGAGGGTGTATACTAAATGACCTCCTTTCTGCTGTGCATTTTTGCTACTAGATGACCACTTCACACACACGCACACTTTAACAATGCACACATAAAACAAATGAAACAGGCAACATATGCTAAGCATCATATGGTAGGCATAAGAAAGGATATATAAAAATAACATTCGTTCATCATAACCATTTGAATGCAAATAAAACAATTCAGAATGAAACTTCAATAGCTACACTGTTTTTAGCAAATTTACACAAATGTACAGATGTCAAATTTAAGCAGACTTCATGAAAAAACTTCATAATGCATTTTCTTCTACACTAAAGAGGTCATGAAATGGGTTTTGCTATGTGGATAAAGCACAAGCAATCAAAGACTCAGCAAGTATTTATTTTACTGTTACATATTAAAGAGGTTCTCTAAACTTAACTGGTGCATGATGCCAACTGGCACAATTAATGAGGAAAATGTTCCCATGGTGTTGTATGGCTGATTGTCCTGGTTTCTCAGAATTTAGTGCTTAGGCGTCTTCTGATCGGTGGGATTGTGTGAAATTGAAAGGAGGGGAGCAGTGCCCGGGGTGGGAAAGGTCAGTGACACTCTACTACATGAGCTTAAATGTCCACAAGCAGAGGACAACAAGAGGGGAGAAGATCTGTGACATCTTAATTAGTCTCCAATTGGAAAATGTCCAAAGCAAAATGGGCAAAAACACCAAAGTAAATTTCTTTAAATTTTAGACCTTCTTTAGGTATGTTGGTTACTAGATATTCTCAGAAGTGTGATATTTATTAAATGCAAGATAAGGAGAAAATAAATAAAATGACTTACTGAGTCGTCTAAGGCTGAAGCAGGCCAGCCATCCCACTGTTGGTGCCGTACTGGGATGTTTGTCAAATCAAAGATGTTCCTCTTAACCTGAGAACAGTGAGCACAACCAAATCATTACCACATATTCGAGCCCCTTAGAGCAACAGTGGGCTAAATCCATTTTTGTCAATTTTGAGTTAAGTACAGAAATAAATAGAGAAAAGTTAAATCTTTCAGATGAATACTGGTCTAATCCAGGTAGTGTTCCAATTTTGACATAATGGGGGCATTTCACTACTGCACTTAGCTACTTCACTGATTTACTAGTGCAACAGTGGGCCAAGTCAAAAATTCAAGAAGGCGGCACCCATGTGTGAAGCATCCACATCAAGGAAAAACATACCTGAAAAAGAGGTTCTTCAGTTAACAGAGAACTCTGAAAGTAAGTATTACTTTAGTTAGCAGACCATTGCATCTGTAGAGTATTTAACTGAATGGTATTTATGGTTTATAATATTGCTACATTTCCTGGACATTTGGACTCAGACCACTGTTGTACTGAAAAATACAATTTCAACCCAGGTTTGTTGCAATTCTTCTGTCTAAGTCCAAAATGAAAATTTTGGGCAAAATGCTAAAGTACCAGCAACAGAGCAATTTAGGCTGGAAAAAAATAAATCTAGGAGAAGTATTCAGTGAGACTGACAACCCAATCAAAAATGGACAGTATTGCTCTTTGGCATGTATCTGCACTTAATAACATTGCGTGCTTTTAAACAGTTCGTGTCTGCTCTTGCCCCAAATGCCACTGTTGGTTTAAGACCCAATGCCAGTCTGATGAGCAGCAGGCAAAGGTGATCAAAGCATGTCGCTTGGATCTGGACTAGTGCAGATTTGAGTGCATTCCTCCAGAGAGCCCACTGTAAAAGCAGAGCAAACTGGCCATTGTTTTGGAAATCCCATGTTGCACATCACCAAATCCCCATGCAGGCACACAGAGTGGACATCAGATCTTAGCCAGGACACATACTTGTGTCACTGGAAAACTATCATCACATTATAGCTGTTTTTCCAGAATATATGAACCGAAAGTTCAAAGTATATGAAATGGAATCTTGGGTGCAGCTGCCTGAAAAAACATTTTACTGGTGCATTAAAGTAATTTTTCAAAGTTCATATATAAATATATATAAATGGCCTTTGTCAAAGACACTCAGATCCATATGCTTGCTAATTTTTTCCTGCTTTCACCATGCTCTTGACAGGTGCCACTGTAATTTTACAATCACACACTGAAAGTGAGCTCAATGTTGAGATGAAATGGTGAAGGGATTATTCAATTCAGAGTCATCCACTAAGCCTGAGGTGCATAACTGTATTACTATATATACACTACACAGGAATATAATCACAAGAAAGAGAAAAAAAAAAAAAACACTAAAACCAGATTTTTAAGGTTTATAATTTTTTAAAATATCTAGTGTCTATTAAAATACTTTTTCAGAGTTTTTTGAGTACAATGTGAAAATACAATGAAAAGCAAAGTTAAAAAAGATTTTTAGGGCTCCCGAGTAGCGCATGACTATCAACCCGGAGAACGCAAGTTTGAATCCGGGTTGATGTCACAGCCATCCGTGACCAGGGGTCCATGGGAGCTAATTGGCCGAGCTCTCACAGGAAGGAGAGATGGCACACTTCCCTGTCACTCACAGTGATCAGCCAATCGTTGGCGTCTGTGAGCTCATTAGTACGAGGGGGCGAATAGCGCTTTCCCTCTGAGTGTGTTAGGCCACCCCCACACATATGCATGTGCAGCAGTTTGAAAAAAGGCAGGCATGCAGTGTGCGTGCTTATGCCCCTCCCTGGTTGGTGGTGGAGGTGTGATATGGAAGGCAATACTTGATGGGTGGGAATTGGATAAAACTAAAATTAGAGGGGATATGGGGAAAAAATAAAATAAAATAAAATAAAACAAACAAAAAATAAATAACCAGGATTTTTATAGTTTATATTTTTATATTTTAACCATGACAGAGACTGGTCAGCTGAGCTTTGCAATTTGAGCTGAGTTAATAAGAGCTGTGGTGTGTTTTGAACATACGGAGTTAGTACGTACTGCATGAACACATGAAAAAACTGGCTCGGTAATGGTGTTTTCCAACATGAATTAAAAATTTTAGTATACACAACAAGCAAATACAAGAAAAACAAACAAAAACAATGTTCATAGTTTATAGTTACATATTTTAAATATGATAGAGACTGATCAGGAGAGCTGTGCACTTTGAGCTGAGTTAACAGCTGTGGAGCTAGCGGAGACATAAGAAAACGGCCTCCATAAAGGTGTCTTTGCACACTAACTCGAAATTTTAATATACACTACAATACAAGACAAAACAACTAAACTAGATTTTTCTTGCTTATTTTTCCATTTAAAAGCATGATATGATGAAGCTGCCTGACTGAGTGCCCGTTTAAAACTGTTTTGGTATTTTGAATCAAGCAACATACATTCTTGAATAATGATTTTAAATCCTGATATAGTGGACCAATCAGATAGCGCCATTCCCATGTAGTATATACCAATCAAGGTTATTCTCTTCACCTGTCAGTTGTCAAAGTTTTTAATGTTATGTCTGATTGGTGTATATATTTAGTAAATACTGCACTGTAACGGCACAATCTGATTAGTTCGCTATCCCGGAATAATAGAAATTACCCAACCCGCAAACTCGGGATAATGCCTGGGCCAATTAAAAATATAAAAATAAAACCACAATCTCATTTTAGTTTGCTTTTCTCATGTTGCATATAATAAAACATTTGCCCCAGGCTGGGTGTATTATTTGCAATTGCCGAACAGTCTATTCAGTGATATCCACCTCACCTTCAGCAAATAATTGTTATATATAAACAAACCAATCAGCCATAACATTAAAAACATTATAACCACTGACAGGTGACCTGAATAAGAGGTGACCTGAATATCTTGTTACAGTATTGCCTGCCAAAGAGTGGAATGTATTATGCAGAAAGTGAACAGTCAGTTCTCATAGTTGATGTGTTGGAAGCAGGAAAAACGAGCAAGTGTAAAGATCTCAGTGCCTTTAAAAAAGGATCACGCTGTGATGACCAAACGACTGGGTCTATTAATCTCCAAAATGGCAGTTCCTGAGGGGTGTTCCTGGTATGCAGTGGTAAGTACCTACCAGTGAACTGGCAAGAGTGTCATGGATGCCAAAGGCTCACTGATGCATGTGAGAAGTGAAGGCTAGTACGTTGAGCTGCTGTAGTATAAACTGCTGAAACTGTTAATGCTGGCTATGATTGAAAGGTGTCAGAACACACAGTGCATTGCAGTTTGCTGTGTATGGAACTGCCCAGCCGCAAACCGCTCAAGTGGTGTTCATGTTATGGCTGCTAAAATTCAAGTAAATTGTGTGCACAACCTTTGGTCAGTTACATACAACAGAAATTCTAGAACTGAGGGCAGCATCTCCAGTTAATACCTGGCCCACTACAGACAACCAGCAGCCCACACACTGGGCTGTGAGCAATGCTTTATGAAGTGAGCAGAGGTCAGCCAGGTTGGCCAGTGTTATTACAGAGTGTAATATCTGTGTTTGACCAGAGGGCTACAGGGATTTGGCTGCCCAGGCCTGACCGGCAGGCAGCAGTGAACACCCGTGCTCGGCTGTAATGAAGCGTTTGGGGGTCAGAGGGCATCTCAGCCCAGGAGAAAGAAGAAACTAATGCCAAAGCAGAGGTCCTGGCTGAGAGGAGTTTAGCTGTTCAAGAACATGAATCCTCTATGGGGCTCTGCCATTTTACTGCTCACTTCCCTAGACCTCTCCTTATGAGCACTAACCCACTGTCAATATTGTCTCTACTTCCTCTAGCACAGGCTATCCTTTCACGGCAAAGATTCAAATAAAAGCTGTTTATTGGTGTTTGGTTTAGGGTTTTTAACATGGATGCAGGTGTATCAGATTGCAGAAACACAATGAAAAAACAAACTCAATATGTTCAAGAGATTTGATGAAATACTAGTTGACGGAGAGGAATTTTACAAAGGGTGAGTGAATTGAAATTAGATTGAAAGTGAAAGCCATTTGCACGTTGATGCTGGTATATTGACAAACAGCAACGTCATTATCTATTCATGAGCAAGGAATTCCACCTCTTTTACTAAACGAGGGTTTTCATCATAAAACACACATTACAAAACTAAACGGGACATTCTCTCCCCACTCTCTCTTCTCTACAGAGCTATATATACAAGGAAAGATAAACAAACAAATCTGCAATATTTATTTACTGATTCTTAATTTTAAGAGATAGTGGAATGAGATATCCTCAACACCTGACATTTGTATCATGTCCTGACGCCTTTCTTATTGCAGGCCACAATGAGGTTTGATTAAAGCATAGCAGAAAAGAGCCAGACCTATTAAAGTCTATTTGCCCTGACATTTCATTTTAAATGTCAAAATAGACTATTCAGCAGTGTGTGTGTGTGTGTGTGTGTGTGTGTGTGTGTGTGTGTTTCAGACAGAGAAATGGAAAAAAGTCTGACATTATCTCATAAACACACTGTGAGTTCTCCTAGATAAAGACATTTAAGCTGCCATCAAGAAATGCCCTCTTAGCGCTGTATGCAACACCAGGGATTTGTCACATTTATATAGTACCAGTTTTAAAAAAATCCTTATTAGATATAACTTATCTGCACCTGAGCAAATAATTCATCAATAATCACTGTGTACTCAATCAAAAAATTCTAAAACTCTTCGTCTTTTCACATGCGTATAAATATTCAGTAATACAGTTGGATATGAAAATACCTACATTTCATGATGTAGCCTGTTGTCTTTTACTGCCCCCTAAATGGCAAAATCCAAACTACACTATTTCATATATTTTACTGGACATTATATCTTACTTTGCTTTACTTCATTTCACCGGAATAGTGTACATCTGTAGACTAAAATAGAACGTACACTCTTAATATGTACTATTGAGTATCCATATATCCATACAGAGCAATACAGAATCTAAACCTTGAGGAGATAAAGCATGTTATAATTGTCTTCTGCTTAGAACATACAGCATTACAGCATGTTTAGTATTATGAACAAGAAATCTTTAAAAAAAAAAAAAAAAAAAAAAAAAAAAAAAAAAAAAAACAAAAAAAAAAAAAAAAAAAAAAAAAAAAAAAAAAAAAAAACACTTGATGTGATAGTGATGTAGTATAGTAATAGTGATGAAACTGG
The DNA here is from genome assembly GCA_030014195.1 of Neosilurus mollespiculum. Classification (NCBI taxonomy): domain Eukaryota; kingdom Metazoa; phylum Chordata; class Actinopteri; order Siluriformes; family Plotosidae; genus Neosilurus; species Neosilurus mollespiculum. Next base: position 13,374,337 of record JAQMYF010000015.1, read on the forward strand.
ATTTCATAAAGTCAAATTATTCTAAACTAGTGTACATTTTCCTCTCTCTCTCTCTCTCTCTCTCTCACACACACACACACACACACACACACACACACACACACACACACACTAATGATCCAATCTTTCTAAATGCCAAGTACTGGTAATCCCTGGCTGGAGAGGAATCAAAGAGAAGAAAAGGTTGCCGTTAAACAGTCACAAGCTCTTCACCACCAGATGCCTTTTATTCACACTCTTTTACTCTCCATCTTTCTTTTCTTCCTCTCGGCTTGTCTCTCCAGCTGCGGGAGGGGGGAAAAAACAGCGGTGACGGAGAAATCCCTGGGACAGCTCGTCTGGTCACGGACTGTGAAGCCCGATCGGCCGGCCCTATTCTCGCCAGCACTTTTCTGGCAAACATTTGCTCTGAGGCTTAGCTCGGGCCGACACTTAGGGTTTGGGAATGCCAATCAGATGGAGAGAGAGAGAGGGGCCCGGGGATGAATGGAGGCAGGGAAAGGATGCGTTCCCTGGGAGCCACAAGGCAAAGCAGGAGCCTTTGGCAAAGACAAACAACAGGACACTCTGAGACTCTCTCTTCTGCTATTGATATGCACAAGTAGAAAGGCATCGGCTTGGTCTTCAGGGAAAAAAAAAAAAAAGAGACCAACAGAGAGAGAAAAGATGGCTCACGGGAGCCTCCATATGTAGCTGTGTGGTGGTGAATAGGCATGAGAGCAAAGCGAGGATTCAGAGAGCTCTGTGTTGCTGTTTTGTTGCTTTTTCACACAGGTCTACACAGAGCGACTGTAAAAAAAAAAAAAAAAAAAAAAAAAAAAAATTCACAAGAGTAACTTTTTAACATCAATAAAATGGATAAAAGGAAAATTATAATATCCTACTGAGCTTTCCATTTCAAAATCTTTTGTTATTCCACTTTTTAATAGAGTACAAACAAAATTTTATTCCCTTGAATTAAAAAAAATCAAAAGTAGAACATAAATGGTCCTAAAATCCTACATCTGTGCAAATCACCATTACACCATCAAAAAACACTATACACCATCTAATGTGAACACAATTCCTGGTTGGAGTTAAATACCAAAAGGCATCACTAACACAAATATGTTCTGTGCATACATGAATTCCCTCCCACCCCCAAATCCTCCACCCTTATCCTACTTTCAAAGGGTTTCAAGCTGGAAAGGCTGAAGACTACTGCACAAGGTTGGAGTAGCCTATTTGATTCGGCTTTGTCCAGCGAGGCCTGGTCCTCCTTTCGCTGCAGCAGGCTGCCCTCCCTAGTCGTTGTAATCCCGGCAGCAACACTGAAGGTTCACAGTGGGTGCTCATCAAAACCATCTGTTGGGGGAAGGGGAGCGTTCGCCGCTCACACTTTAATCTCTTCAATTAGCACCATTACAAACCTGTCAAGTAGTCTGATTACTGTAATGGTGACCAGCACCATCAAGGCGAGCAAGAGACGCTATGAGTACAGAGAGCTCGTTTTAAATTTTGTAATGGAATCAACCAACACAGAAAGTAAAGCCAACAGATGCTGAATATGTACTGAGCCATAGAGTCATCAGTGGGGTTTTGCTTAATTACTTCTTACTTCATATAAATAACAGGTTGTTTAATATATGAATTAAATTATTACATTACTAAACCACAAGACGTTAGGGGGGATTTAGGTGATGCGGCCTACATCAGTTTAATTACTTCTTTAAAAGGTGTTAATAAAAGTAGACCTGTAATTCCTTAATTTATGCATGTAATAAAAATCATCTCACATATCAGTATCATGTCACCAATTAAATAAAAAACAAACCGCCAACACCGTCTCAGATGAAGTTTGTGAAAACAAATGAACATCACAAATGTGTGTTTCTTTCAGGCGGCAGTGTGTAGGCCCAACGTGACTCCCCCTGCACAGGAGGGGGCTAAAGCGGGCTGGTCAATCTGTGGGGAGCTTGTTACACTTGACGTAGAGCGTGCTACCTGCTGTGAATAATTAATAGAGGCACTGGCTAAGCGCGGCATGCAGGTTACTGGGGCAGGCTAGGGAGAATGCCAGGGAGCCGAGGGTGGGGTTGTGTATTTGGAATGGAGGCAGTCTGGTTTTGTGCTCCTCGCACACCAACTTTAAATACGCTACCACAGTCTGTTAAAATGAAGACTATGAAAGACTGTTGTCCGTACACATCCAATGTGAGAGGGAAGGGAGTTGATTAGCCACCAGAAATGGGGACAGGGGTGTTTGATTGGGGGAGGGGGGGGGGGGTTGATGGTGCAAACCCGCCTCTTCTAAGTAGCAGCTTTGGCAGTAGCAGCCACAGTGATGAGTGAAAGGCAAACACAGAACTGGAGTGCTCTGACGTATTGATGAATATTTCATCTGCTTCCAAATCCACTGCTTAATTTCACATCGAGAAATTAAGCATCTCGCTTGCAGCCCTACTCCACAAACACATTCTGCCCAAATGTCTCCCTTATAGGCCAATTTGTCCTGCGATCAAACAGCTTTGGACCATTTAGGCTGTGTGGACTGACTGGAGAGAAAACGATGACCAGGAGAGAATCTGTTCAGTCTTATCCACATGGCAGGCATGCAAACACTTCTCAAGTTTCAAGCCAAACTCGAAGCATGTAATGACTTTTAGGGTTTTATTACATGGGGAGAGGTCCCACTCAAAATTCAGGAAAAAATTGTTAATATTGTTGAAAACAAATTATGCCTTTTGTCTATAATATGTAATTAGAATGAGGCTGTGTGAAAGCATTACACATGAACTAAAGACACACACACACACACACACACAAAAATCCAGTGTGAAACAGATGTAGAGATCAGAGAGGTGTGTGTTGTACTCTCACCTCCTGGATGGTTCTGCTGCCAGGGAAATTGAGGCTGTACTCTCTCTGCACTTCCCGGTGGCTGACGATCAGCAGGTAGTTTTGATTTAATGACTCCTGCTGGATGCTGCACAGCAGAGGGGAACAACAAGAGGGAGAAAAAAAAGTGAAAGTGAGTTAGAGTCAAGCAGAGGGACGACGAGTCAGGGCTCGCATACTACTTCTCCCTGCCGTGAGGGGAGCTTCCCTCCATTTCCCAAGAGTCTGTGTGCTCAGACACGCCCCAGGTTCCCTGCAGCTCTCGCAACCTCACCACCACAACCACAGGTACCTGCTGCCTATCAGGCCCCGCTCAGCAGGAGGGTAAAAATTATGGGGGCAATGCTATGCCCCCCCAAAACAACTCCATCATCAGGGCCATCTGGAGCGCAACACCATTATACTGATCCGAGTTAAGGGGCCTAAACACCTCACTAAGTGCTAGAGAGCCAGAATGCGACTCACAGATTCATGAGGAGCAGCTAGAAGGCACTAGCAGTGGTGGCAGGAGAGTGAGCGCTTGGCTAATCACAAACAGCGGAGGTCAAGTAGCATTTGGAGCAGCTTGTGTGTGTGAATATGAATCAACATCTTAGAGACGTGCTGGCCAACTAATCATCTTTCAAACACAGGCGGCAAGCAAGAGGAGAGTCGAGAATTAATGTGTGGGACGCACATTAATTATGCAACCACTGCCTTAATCTGAGGAGCTTTGGACATGCTTAAGTTAACAGAGGCTCACATTTACTGTAATGACAGCATATTTACATTGCCTAAAACTGTGGAATCAATATGTAAATGTAATGTTTGTTGTAGCTAGTGGGGAAAATTGGAAATTGGCACATTCAGAGGAGCAAATGCATATGTGATGATGCACAGGCCGAGGAGTAAGATCCAAGCTAGTGCTTTTTCAGACAAAGGTGAAAATCCTATGAATACCTGAATGGAGGATTCTAAAAAGCTTATTTTTTTAATCAGTATTTGCTATCGAATGATGAAATGTAAAGGCTTCATTGGAAGATAAAATCAAAAGTCATAAGTGCACAAAATAAAAGTAAGAATCTGGAACTTAAGCAAAAAAATTTAAAATAAACATTTTATTTGATTAATTATATCCTATAAGTTAATTATTGCGGAGCTCCTAGGCGGACTGCCATACGTCATACTTCTTGCCATCAACTGGATTTTGAAAGGCTTTACATCAGGGGTCTCAAACTCAATTTACCCGGGGGCCGCTGAAGGCAGAGTCTGGGTGAGGCTGGGCTGCATCAGGTTTTCCACAAGAAAAGCTTTGTTTTGAAATTTTCAATCTTCTC
>JAQMYF010000015.1:13401704-13413064 GCA_030014195.1 Neosilurus mollespiculum
TATACATACACACGTACATACATATATATGTACACACACACACACACACACATAGATATAGATGTGTGTGTTTGTCTGTGTGTTCCCCTTATCTGCTTTGTCATTATGCGGAAACGTCACTAACGGACCATCAGAAATTACTGAAGCATTATTCGAACAGTAAGAGACAGCAGAACACCACACTGCCTCTGTACCCACACTTCACAACGGCAGCAGCATAACTATCCTAACAGTATCCAAAGTCAACGTAAACACCCTTTAATGCAGGGATAATATGTGCTGGGCTCAACAAAAGCTCAATTGTTTAGAATAGAGGAAATCTCTTTCTCTGCGTTTTTTTTTTTAACTCCTTTCTATTCATACTACTTGTGTCTGGGACACAAACAGCTTTTTCTGCCTCACTCTTGCTCTCTCGGTGGCTGATGGTAGAATTCCCCCAAGCCCCCATCCCCCTGTAGCAGTAAATAATGTCTTTTCTGTGGCAGCGGGTAAGACAAAAGCTCTTCTCTTCTCTTCTAGGGTCAGCACATATCGCACTGAGAAAAGGAGCAGGGTGGCAGGAGCTGTGCACAAAGCATGGATTTATTCCACCTTATTATAATACCAAAGGTTAAAGACGTTAGGGTCCTGGGGCAGCCAGGGCACAAACATATAAACCCACAACAACAGTATTTTCCACTGAACTAATAAGCTTGTTTTTTGTAACATTCTCTTATGAACACCAGAACTAATAAGGTAATAGCTGCATGGGATCTAAGTGTAACTTTAGTAATATCTTCATATTCACTATCATTTGCTAATTCAGCTGCTGATGGTGGCAAACACCCCAAGTTTATCAGCTGTTAACCAGTCTGAGAGGGAGCAGCCTAACACACCATGCCATTTCCTCTACACGTGGCGAAGCGCACATCAGCATTTACATACCATGACCAGCAAAGCCAAGTGTCTAATATGTGTGCAAGTGCTTGTGAACTTTTTCCAACAAATGCGGCACATTCTACACGTCAGATTATATTACAATGCACTGATGAATATTTCCAAATCAGAGTAGCTTTATTATAGTGCAGCAGTAGCCCCGAAAAGCACTTCATTTAACAGCTGGATAATAGCATTAATAATTTGCACACCACACCACAGCAGCACATGCAAAGTCTGATATTCGCTCACTCATATTCTCCCTATAAATTATATCTGTTGGGCTTTGACTTTTACAACCGAGCTTACTGGCTCCTCAGGTCAGAGCTTATCCCCAGTTTGCTTAGCGTGAAGCAACTAGTAGTTCAACTCGTCCTGGATGGGACACTGGTCCATCACAGCGTATCTTCCCAGCATTTTTACTGGTAACTATTTATACTGCTGGGTGGACAGAGGTACACCCGTGGTTAAGACCTTGTCCAGGGGTCTTAGCACAATCAGGTCTAACAGGGATTCAAACCTACAACCTCTCTATCATGTGCCCAGCACCCTAACCACTACACCACCTGCCCCAATAATTATATAATTATATCATAATTAAATGTTAAGAATATCTTACTTTTGAAATAGTGCATTAGTACTGCTTTTTCCAACAGTAACATAAATAAAGCTGCTGCCATCCTAGCCTATAACTGTTAATTGTATATTCAATTAGTGATTACAGTGAATAACAACGGCAATGAATGCAATGCCACCTCCTAATATTCAATATAATCATGTAGCAGCAACAAAATGCATAAAAATCATGCAAATACAAGTCAAGTGCATCATTTAATATTCAGAGAAAATGTGAACTCAGTAACTGTGGTATGTCTACTGGTGACAGACAGACTGATTTGAGTATTTCACAAACTGCTGATCTCCTGAGATTTTCACACACAGACACATACACACAACAGTCTCTAAAGTTTACACAGAATGGAGGGGAAAAAACAAAATGCATCTAGTCAGAAGTTCTGTAGTCAGAAATGAGGAGAAGGTTCAAATGGGATCATCCAGATTGGATCGAGCCAACAAGAAAGCTACGTAACTCAAAATAACACTCTTTACAGCCACGGTGAGCAGAAATGCATCCCAGCATTCAAGACTCTAGCAGCTACAGTATTTCTGGTGGTTTCTGTTATCTGAAAAAGATCCTTGGGTGACCCGGACAGCATTCTGGCATAGAGCCATCATACGTTTTTGCAGAATTGGGGCAGGGGTTGAAACAGTTTTTGCATCCAATCGAATCAGAAAGTAGGGCATTATAATAATACCTTCTTTTGGCTTCCTGTGTACAAATGTATACGTTTGGCATTAAAGAAAACGTTTCACGTTTCGTTTCACGAAAAAGGAATAATATTACCTGAGGTAGCTTGATACAAAGCTAATTTATTAAATTATAAACAAAAGCGATCACGTGAAGCAATATAACAGCCACTTGGAAAACCCTTGCCGAAAGCAGAAACCGCCAGAAATAGCCGAGGGAGGAGCAGAAACTGCTGAAAATTTCTGAGGGAGTTCCAGATGCCCCACCCCAGATATAAACGTAGTACTGGATTCAGTGTACCAATGATGCAATGCCCAACTTGACACCCCAATCACTCAGACCATATTTTGACAGGAAACGTTGAGGGTTTTCCGAGTGGTATCCCAGAATTACCACCACACTGAGCCTTGGGGCAGATGTGCTACAGCACCAGAACACCACATCACTGTATAGGAATCTTCTTATCTTCTGATGAAAGAATCAGGATTTGGCACAAATAGAATTTAACCATGGACTCAAGCTGCCACGTCAACAACCTAGGCCGGTGGTGGTGGTAGTGTAATGATGTGGGGAACGTTTTCTTGGCAAATACTGGATATTAAAATCCATCATCGTTTGAGTTCCCAGTAATGTTGTGGCTTCCATCTTATGTCAACTTCCAGCATTATAATGCGCCAGTTCCCAAAGTCATCTTAAACTGGTTCCATGAACATGAACATGTGGAATGTGGACGAACAGGAGATTTAGCAGCCTGAATGTGCAACTGTCAAATCTGCCACAATTATGTGATGCAATCATGCCAACATGGGCCACAATCACAAAAGAACGTTTCCCGCACCTTGTGGAAACCTTGCCATGAGGAATTGGGATTTCTCTGAGACCAAAAAGGCTTAAGAATATAAATCATATCCTTATGCTAATACTGACACCAATATATTTCCCATCTCACCAAGCACACACTGCTTTGGCTTCTGAAACACACTTGTGCACTAACACTGAGCGTGTACCAAGCTGTTCAAGCTAAAATGTGTAAAATGGTCCAATGCCTCCATGCAAAGAAATCCCAAAATTGATCAAAAACAGATCCAAGTGCCATTAGTGCAGAAACACTAAGATAACAGTGAGGTATGCAGGAGAGAGAAACGAGAAAGGCGGAAGTAAAATACAAGAAAACAGTAATCTCTTTTTTTAATACAAGGGAACTGAATCGTAGATTAGAGAACCCCATTATCCTGTATGTGAGATCCTTCTCAGAACAGAAACATACATTCATCTCCTTCTTTTTATTCTACTATAAAGCATTTACATAAGCTATATATAGTTGGCTGTATAATATTAATTGTAAGCATTTAAAAAATAAAAACAAGCCACACGAGAGACCTAATTAAACTATTATCATTTTCAGGACTTGAAGCAACTCTTTCTTTATTTCATGTTTCATCCAAATGAATGAAGGTCAAGTGTTCAGACTCATCAATCAATAAAAAAAATTAAAAATAAATAAATAAATAACACCATCAAGATTATAAATGTCAACCCCATACCCAGAAGTGCATGTTCTCCTTTCAATAAACAGCTTTGTGACGTGTAAACGATCTCCAACTGCCCTGTGCTCAAACTGCCCACTCTTGGCATATCAAAGATTCTATTTAAACTATCTGCTCCTTTAAAAAAAAAGAAAGAAAGAAAAAAAGAAAGGAAAAAGAATGAATCCACAAACGGTTGTTCCATTGTATGCACCTAGATGGCAGCCTCCACCCACCCAAAGTTTGGCAGTGGGAAGCAGAGGCCTCAGAGCTGAGAGCCAGCTGGCAGCATGTACCTCAATGGGGTCACTTCAGCGAGCCATGCCACCCTCCAGCCTGCAGCACTGTGCCAGCCTTCAACTAAAGGAGATGACTGGACGTCGTGCTGCCAGACTCCATTCATAATTATGGGCCTTAAAGAAAAAACATGTTCCCGTGCCCAGAGCTTTTGCGCTCGGTCGCTTGCTTGCACATACACACACACACACACAAATTAAACCGTCAGACAGAGTGTGTAGTGCTTGAATATATCTGTTCTTTAGACTCCGCTGCATTCACGAGCACTGGCCGTTGGAGAAAGACATGGACTGAGGACACAAGGCCCTCACACAGGCTGCTTTTGTCGCTGAGAGTTTCAATTCCTGTTTCTTACTGCCGTTGTCCATTTCTCTTCTAAAACAAAACTGCAGAGGAATGCTCATTCAGCCTGATGCGAAATGCAAAACAAACTGTCAAAAACGGCTGAGAGAGAGTTTGTTGCATTTCTAATTTCAGGTGTCAGCAGCGATTATGCCAATGTGGGCGATCACATGACCTTTTATAACACAGCGTAGACAATCATCTTGCCGAGCAACTGACAGAGCCAAGCTTAATCTTTCAGTTCACAAGGGCCTGAAAAACATGTGGTTTAACCCCAACAGGAGTAAAAAAAAATAGGAAGGAGTAGGCAGCAAATATTTAAACATAACTATGAATGATTTTTTTATACAGCCATTGAAAAAATTCAGAGACCACTTTTAATGGGGTACATCACATATTCCAGGCATAGTACTGCAAGTGTGACCTGCTCTATCAAGCCCACAGCTGACTAAATCAGGTCTGATAAAAGTCTCGCCGCTTTGTAGTTCGTTCCCCACCATTAACAAGATTACCAACTAACCATCACATAACCGCACACAGCAAATCTGCCGTGGAGATTTCCCTTAATTTAGCTGCTGAAATGGTGAAGATGAGGGCAATTAATCAACAGCAGGATTCTGAACAGGAAAAGTGGCAATGCGTTCTGCAGCTCGGGGCTAACGCTTAGATTTCCTCTCCTCTCCATACTTTTACATTTTCGCTCCCATGCACTTACTTTATTCTGTATATCTGATGTGCTCGTGAACGCCTACACATGATTCAAGCGTTCAAGGACCCAACAAAGAGACTAATGTGAAGTTCTAACGGCTCCCTGGGCTTCAGATCATCTTTTCAGATAACGGCACAGAGCGTCTACTCCAGTCACTGGAGAAATGTACAGTGTGTACACTGATTAGAGAACACCATGAAGCGACTCCTAAAGTTTCAATCAAAGCCCACAGCTGGATGTTATTACCATGAGAGAGAGAGAGAGTGAGAGAATGAGAGAGTGAGTGAGTAAATAAATAAATAAATGCTGCCATTTTTAAGAGGAGAACAATTTCATTTCTCATGAATACAAATAGTAACCGCCTATTCTGATGCTAATTCACACCATCTGCTCTTATTAAATTAAACGTTGTGTAAACGTTGTGTACATTAAACGTTCTTGTACATAGATGCTTACACACTGCTTTCCTAAACAGACTTTACACCCTGTTACTCCACCTGACTCTCCCTGTGTACTGAGAGCATATTATTATTACGTACTTAAGAAAATGAACAGAATTTAAATCAGGACTGAACTCAGTATAACAATGTTTGTTACAGGTACCTTTGCAAGATGCCATTTTCTTGTGGTATCACACCGTTAATGGCTGCCTGTAAAAAAGAAAAAGAGAAAACAGATGTTTAACAACTACTGCAGGACATTTACAGACAGCAGTGTACAAATAAAACAGCACAGTTAATAAACCAAATTCCTACAGGAGTTTAATGGGAAACATTTGCACATAAAAATTCACAGGAATTAAATCTCTGTCATTAAACATCATGAAGTCAAATTCATTGGCTACTTACATTTCTGCGTAACAGTATAAAAGCTCTGCTCTAGTCAGTTTCAATAAAAACACTTTAGTGCCATGATGATATGAATGCTACAGCTGGCTGTTGACTGTGGGTGCACAATCTTTTTTTTTTTTTTTTTTTTTTTTTAATTAGTCATTGTAACAATAGACATCGAAATAAATCTTAATACCACTCCTACAGAGCACTTCCTGTGTTCTGTAAGTATTCCGACTAATCCTCAGAAGCCCTGCATTTCTCTAAGGGCTGGTGTGACCAAACGTGTAATATAATATATATTTACACACACTTTTTATATTTAATAATAATTCATGGGTTCAGTTCATTAACTGACATGATAACAATAACTTTGTTAATGGCCATTTTATGGCCACAAACAAAGGAGAAGCTTAGTATATGGTACAAGCCACTGAATTAATAAGAAAAAAATAACATATTCCATCAAAAAAATGCCCATTCAGCTTCGGCATTAAATCACATTAAATATGAGCAGAATGCAGAAACGTAGGCTGCACATTTCCTTCCCTATCTGAGCCAGAACGCTCCGTGATGGACTTCTGCAAGTGTGTGTGTGTGTGTGTGTGTGTGTGTGTGTGGGTGGTCAAGTGTAGATTAGAGGAAAGTTAATGGCACTGATAAACTAGATTCTACACACTCAGTAATGTCATCTTTTTATTTTAACTAATGAGAATAAGGTCTAATGCTGGATGTTTTATTACCGAATTGCTTTTTTTGACTCTCATAAGACTAAGTAGTTGACACTACTGACTAGAGTGTTTATATATATATTTTTTTAAAAGCTGAGCTGTGCTTTTCAGCCTGCAGTAGTCAAAGTGTACTTATAATATTGTACATAGAGATGGATTACCAATTTAAGAGGTAAAATACAGCAACTGTTATTTTGCAGCTCATGGTGGCCTTGTTTCCTTTTCTTTTAATTTGTCACTTGTCTGTGTCTTCATTCAAAGAACTGTTAGGCCTCATCTGTGCAGTCTCAGCTTTTTTCTGTTTCGCTTCACAATTGAAGGCTCCAACGGCTCTTCTAACCTCTACTATTATCACATTTATTTGATCTATGGCTATAAAAGACTTCCTAATTAAAATCACAGAGGCTCACATTGTCACAGAGAGGCTCGGGGAAAAAAGAAAAGAGAAATGTGTACAAGAGAAAAGCTTGTTATCTCAGCTGCAGTCAGAGCTACCACAGTCACACTCGCTAAATTATAAAGAATAGACTATGATTCATTAAGAGTAAAAATGTAATCATGTACACCATAGAATAAGAACTGAATGACTATTTGTCTTTTAAAATGAATCACATGCCACTGAATCTGAGATGCTTCATTTTACATACTGTATATGTTCACATTCACTCTGTAAACATGTTTTCACTATCATATTTGCATGTAAAACTGACATATGATTTATTTAAAATAATTTTAAGTCAGAATAAACCCTACATCAGGAAGTCTGAGACTTCTTTTAGAAAGATACCACATTCGACAAACAAACCCCTCCTTATACACCCTTAACATTAGTAACAATAGCACAGTCATTCATTGCACTTTCATAAAACATCAGGGTAAAATAATCAAGAAAAAGAGTCAAATATATTTGATTGCTGAGTTTGGAGTTAGTAAGAACTGAAGTAAGTTAAAAGTGCTCCGGGTTTCATTAGCTCTGATACCGTTTTACACTAAGTACAGTATATGAAAGAGGTCTTACACCCTACAGAGATTTACATGAGAAAAGTAACCCTATATACACACACACACACACACACACACACACACACACACACACACACATATATATATATATATACATACACACACACACACACACACACACACATACATCACCTCTTGTTATTTCCTAATTATTCAACCTAAGTAATACATACCCTGTTCGAAAGGTTGCTAAGATCCTGTTATATCTGCTGTTTTAATTAAAAATGAAGCAGAGTCTGAGTTTAAAAAGTAAAACAATAAAGTATAAAGAAGATTTAAAAGAACATTAAGAGCTTTTCAGTAAACTGTTGAATTCCTAGTGCAGGTAAAGCTGACATATGGTCTCTTTTTATTATTATTATTATTATTGTTGTTGTTGTTTTATCTGTTGTTATTATTATTGTTATTATTATTATATCTGTGCAATATACTTTTTTAATAAGCAATTTGTGCATATATATACAATTGTTTATGGGTGTGTGCATTTAGAAGCCACAAGTGTGTGAATGCTGGATGTGTTAAGCCTTGAACCTGTGAACCTGAATTTCATTGTATGTACGTGTAGTGACAATAGAGGAATCTTCAAAGCTAAAAATTACATAATGATGTCATGGATCTTCTCAGGTGGAAATTTATGTAACTAACAGTCAAGAAAAACTATTTGACTACTTTTTGTGTTCCCAGATTTTAGTATTCCAACCTTATTTAGCATTTCAATTCCTTTTATTTATTTTTCAATTATTAGAAGTGAATTAATATCAGGAATACAGATTTAATGGCAATGGGCAGTTGTCTCATAAAATACATTTACATTTACAGAATTTGGCAGACCCTCATCCAAAGTTACTCACATTTATCATTTTTATACAACTGAGCAATTGTGGGTTAAGGGCCTTGCTCAAGGGCCCAACAGTGGCAACCTGGGGGTACTAGGGATTAAACCCCTGACCTTCAGATCAGCAATCCAAATTGATGCCTGCTCTAGTTAATACTTGTTTTTACTGAAAATAATCCTTCCTGCTATAGCCCACATTTATCAAACTAACGCTGTACTGATAAATACAAGACATTTCTGCTGTACACTGACATCGGCCCATCATAAACCACATCCTCATAGTTCAGGAATTTAAACATCCCAAAAAATTATTTTAAATATTTGCACAGGTAGCGTGGGCATGTGTGTATTTTCCTGGCTGAAAGCAGCACTACTTGTCCTATTCCTGCATACAGGGGCTCTTTTGTATGTTCCATTAAGCTTCCAGCACCACGCACAGGAAGTCATCACATTTACAGGTGCAACTCACCACTGCAAGGGCACAGCCATGGCTGTTTGAACAGCTGCCAAGAATACTGGCAGCATGTTGCTAAATATAGTGAAACACCACCCCAGATTACAACAGCAGCTCTTTTGTGGGGTAAAGCCACCGGGTTTTGTCTCTCCTTAAAGCTGACTCTTTAGATCTTCTCCAACAGTGTGCATAAATATAGGTTCAGTTGAACAAGCAGTAGTAGTAGTAGCTTTCCAGGTTAAGTACAGGCTGCTGAGTCACTTGGTACCAGAGTTCATTTTTGATTTTGATATACTGTATTAATCCCGCAAGGGAAATTATTGCCTCTGCATTTAACCCATTAAAAATAAGCACACACACACACACACACACACACACACACGTAAACAGTGAGCACACACACTGTGAGCGCACACACACACACACACACACACACACACACACACACACACACACGTAAGAGCAGTGGGCTGCCACACATTGGGGGTGCCTGGAGAGCAGTTGGGGGTTAAGTGCCTTGCTCTGGGGCACTTCAGCCAAGGAACAGCTCACTCCCCCATCGCCACACATTTTTTCCTGCTGGTTCAAAAATCGAACTAGCAACATTAGTTCTTGGTTCCTTACTTGGAATATAACAATTCAGTCAGTTCACAATTTTGATCAGTTCATAATACTGAGTACACAATTGCCTTTTTTATATACATCAATGTTTGAAAAAATTTAAACAAAAAGAAATGAGAATTTTATGAGCACAAAATGGCCCATTCATTTTATCAGCTTAAAAACCCCTTAAAATTCAGTTTAATTTATAAATAAACCGGTGTAATTTTTTTAATAACCAACAAAAATTACTTATAAACATTTCTTTGATAACAAAGTTGCCCGCCTCTGAAGTTATTCATTCCTTTTTCAATTCTGCCGTGTTTTTATGAAAGCTATGCATTGCAAAAACCCCATGTGTCTACTCTGTTGGCAACCTGCAAAATGAATGACTCACAGGAGAGAGGAAGAAGCGGTCTGAAGCACAACTTCATTTCATATAAAAGATGACAATAGGGCTACTTGCAATGGCTATAAAACAATAGTTTTAAGTAGGAGTGGAAGTACCGGTAATATGCTTAACATCTATCAACACAAAATGGGGTAAATTATTTTATCATGTTTAACTGCAATTGGGGCACGGTGGCGTATTGGTTAGCATATCCGACTCACGGTAAGGTCCTGGGTTCTCCCTGTGTTTGTGTGGGTTTCCTCCAGGTACTCTGGTTTCTTCCTACAGTCCAATAACATGCATATTAGGCTAACTGGCTGATACAAATTGCCCCTAGATGTGAGGGTGGACGGTTGTGTATGTTTGCCTTGTGATGGACTGGAAAGCTGTTCCTTGACTTTGCCCAGAGTCGGCTGAGATAGGCTCTAGCCTCCCCAAGACCCTATCTCCTGTATCCAGATGTGGCAAAACCAAGCACTCAAAAAGCGTGTAGCATCGCTGATAAACATATTTATAAAATGGCAATCATTCCGCCAACCCAGCTTTCTAAACTTGAACCACTGTGGCTACTATATCAAATCCTCTTTTGCAGCTTGTCCAATCACATTCATTTATGCAAATTATTTAGCTGAAAGCAGTTCACTGCACCAAATACGACTTTATGGCTACAGCTTTACTTACCCTCTCTGGTCTGAGTAGCTAACTGAAGACGTGACTTAATTAAAATAAAATTCACAGATGTATTCTTCATTATTCTTAATGTATCAGATTCAGAATAGATTCATCTCATCTGTTCAGAGTACATAAGTGGTATGACAAAGCCACAAACTAACCATGAAGGGTTAAGCATTAAAATATAACCAAATTTTAGTTTGAATTAGCCCTGGCCTAAACCAACCAAAATGACATCATCCCAGCAGAAAACCTAACGCTGCTAAATGCTTGGTGCTATTTGCTGGGGATCAATTTAAGAAAGTTAAAATAGCCTTTGAATCATTCACAGAAAACTACTCAAACAGCACTAGTGCTGTAACATCGTGCATATTGTGTGTGTTCATGTATTCTTACAGTGGTGCCTGAAAGTTTGTGAACCATTTTACCTTTATAAATTTCTGCATGAATAAGACCTCCTCCAAGCTGGTGCAGGACCCATCAACAGTTACTACAGACGTTGAACTGAAACTAGTGTCACGCAATGAGGAGGGGGGTCACACAACACACGTTTGCCACTCACAGATATGTAGCATTGGATCAGTTTCCTCAATAGATGAATGACTGAGTAGAATGTTTTGGTCTCATTTGTTAAACTGGGTTCTCCTTATCTAATTTTATAACTTTTACTTTATAAAATCTGATGTTTCTGCAAAAAATAAATAAATAAATAAAATTTATATATAT
>JAQMYF010000015.1:13446897-13475681 GCA_030014195.1 Neosilurus mollespiculum
ATAGAGAGTAGATATATAGAGTAGATATATAGAGTGGACATATAAAATAGATATATAGAATAGATATATAGAGTGGAGATATAGAGTAGATATATAGAGTAGATATATAAAGTACACATATAGAGTAGATATATAGAGTAGATATATATAGAGTAGATATATATAGAGTAGATATATAGAGTAGATATATAGAGTGGACATATAGAATAGATATATAGAGTAGATATATAGAGTGGACATATAGAATAGATATATAGAATAGATATATAGAGTAGATATATATATAGAGTAGATATATAGAGAGTAGATATATAGAGTAGATATATAGAGTGGACATATAAAATAGATATATAGAATAGATATATAGAGTGGACATATAGAGTAGATATATAGAGTAGATATATAGAGTACACATATAGAGTAGATATATAGAGTAGATATATATAGAGTAGATATATAGAGTAGATATATAGAGTGGACATATAGAATAGATATATAGAATAGATATATAGAGTAGATATATAGAGTAGACATATAGAGTAGACATGTACAGTAGATATGTAGAGTAGGCATATAGAGTAGACATATAGAGTAGATATATAGAGTAGATATATAGAGTAGATATATAGAGTAGATATATAGAATAGACATATAGAGTAGATATATAGAGTAAACATATAGAGTAGATATATAGATTAGATATATAGAGTAGAAATATAGATTAGATATATAGAGTAGACATGTACAGTAGACATGTAGAGTAGACATATAGAGTAGATATGTAGAGTAGATATATAGAGTAGACATGTAAAGTAAACATATAGAGTAGATATATAGACCTAGTTGTTTGCCATTTCTATTTTGTGCACTTTTTTGTATTTAAAGATGATTAGTATTTTTTTGTATGCATAAATAAATAGAATATAGAGAAGGTAAACTGTAGCATTTATTATCACTAGAGCCATACCCAGAAATGTATACTTTAAGTATGCATCTTTTTTTTAAATATAAAGGACTTATAATGTGTCTGTACATTCTCTCAAAAAATAATTACACTTTAATAATGTGCCTTAAATCCCCCTTTAAAAAAATAAAATAAAAAAATTATACTCTACTGCACTTCCAGGTGACAGTTACCATAGAAGAAACAATCAAGGGTAATACCACCCAAACAACAAGGAAATGAGTAGAGTCACAGTTTAATACCCTGTTTCTGGATGACTGGGGGGTATTTTTTGTTTTAACTGAAAATAGAATACTAAAAAAGAAACACCAACTGGTTTCACACTGTTAAATAATTTCAATTTTTATATGTTACGTTTTGACACAACACGGTTTACCCCTCCCCTCCCCCTCTTTCTGTTTTTCTGTGCTCAACTTGTTCTGAATGTGAAAATGCATTTCCTTTTTCAGGACCAATTTATCGTGGTTCTTTTTCTGAAGCAGGGTGTAATCACTGACATTTCGCAGGCCTTGCATAGCTTGCACACAGGGATGATGCTGTATTAATTATTTATTTTGTTATTTCTGCATAACTGCTCAACGTTGTGTCCTAATATTTACTTCACATAAAGATCTAAACAAATTTGAAGTCTCAGGAAAATCATCAAGGCTCCAGTATAAGCAAATACTCAAAACCCATGAATTATTCCATGGTTGTGAAATATTTAATAATATGTAATAAATGAGAGTAGGTCCTGCTTTGTGATTAGGCCTACAATAGGCTTTCATCCTCATTAAGGTGAAGATTAGTGTGAGTACCACTTACAGTAAGACAGTTAAAATGTTTTAAGCGTTTTACAATTTTTCTGGTTAATACCTTATTTGTTAAGGATAAAGATTCATGGCCCTTCCTCACAGCGAATAGATAAGCAGTCACTTGAAAACCGTCTTTGTTTCAGAGAACGTGATATGGCAGTCAAGTTCTCATGAGGTGGTAAAGTATTGCACAATCAACACAGTTAATATTCTGAAGAGTGAAGAGCCCACACATGTGTTTGCTTCTTTCCAGTTATTAGGGGAGTCAATTGTGGTCGGATGATTGACAGGACACCAAGTAGTTCAAGTACCATGCTTCCGCTCTTATATGGCATCTGTGCAGCATTATGGAGGCAAAGTGGCGGTGCTGTTGGTATGTTATATGTTAACATTAAATAACTATGCATCTGACTGTATTTCTCCACCATATTTTATATTAATACTTTCCTTTAAAATCTATAATAATAACAACAACAACAATAGTAATTGTTATTATTATTGTTGTTGTTGTTGTTATTATGATGATGATGATAGTAATGACAATAATAATTAATGTAATAATAATAATAATTAGAACAATTATTATTATTATTATTGTTATTATTATTATAATTAGTATCATATAATGATGATAATAATAATAATAATAACAATAATAATAATAATAATTATAACAATTAGTATTATTATTGTTATTTTTATTATAATTAGCATCATATAATAATGATGATAATAATAACAATAATAATAACAATAAAACATAATAACAATAATGATGATAATAATAATAATAATAATAATAATAATTAATAATAATAATAATAATAATATTGTTGTTGTTGTTGTTGTTATTGAATATTTGAAGACATGGCATGACTCTCTTACCAGTCTATTATTGCGCCTCACAGCAAGAAGGTCCCAGGTTCGAGTCCAAGGCTCGGGCGTTTCTGTGTGGAGTTTGCATGTTCTCCTCGTGCTTCCGTGGGTTTCCTCCATGTACTCCGGGTTCCTCCTACAGTCCAAAAACGAGAAGGGTAATTGGCTGTTCCAAATCTCCCCTAGGTGTGAGTGGGAATGGTTGTGTGTGTTTCCCTGCAATGGCCTGGTGTGCTGTCCAGGATGTACCCCGCCCTCGCCCAGAGTCAGCTGACATGGGCGCCAGCCTCCCCGCAACCCTAATTAGGATGAAGCGGCTTAGAAAATGAATGAATGAATAATATAATCAAAAGATTCAGAGAATCTGGAGAAATCTCTGTGTACAAGGGACAAAGCTAAAAATCAAAGATTGCTGTGCCATCCAAAAATGTAGGTTAAGTTTATATATATATACACAAAAATAAAAACAGTAAATCCAAAACTTTGAATCGTGAAGCGCAGAGCACATTCTATCATGTACATTCCGATTCAAATGTTCCAGTAATTTTATTCCATACACTGGATTCTGAGAGATAAACCCTTTTTATTAATTAATTCACATTTAATAAATTATGTACATTTTTACCATCAAATACTTGCATACCAATTTTGGTGCCTTTGGTGGAATAAGTCTACAACAAACAGAAAATCTGGCTGGCCAGCATTAGCTTGCTAACATTAGGTGGTCTGGTTAGAAGGGTTCTTGCATGCAAGCAGCACTTCCGGTTGCAGCAGACCAGTTACAGTACTCTTTTACCCAGTCACTGATATCAGGTGACACTTAGGACTGAAGGCTTGTTCCCCACAGCAGGCCAATAAAGTCATGTTTGGTGGGAAGAAAAGGTCTAATTCTTGAAAAATAAAAAAAGATGCATTCTTACCATCAAATACTCTAATTGCAAAATGTGTGGCTTTTTGTTGAATAAGTTTAGAATGAACAGAATGTGTTAGCACTTAGCTTAGCATGAATCCTCATTGCTCTATTTTTTTTTCCTGTATTGACATATGATCTAATATCCCAGTAGTAGATTAGCCAATCAGAATAGGCGAATTCTCATATCCATTAGGTAGTGTAAAAATTAACACATTTATGAATGAACAGCAAATGCATAAATAGAAAAATAAATCATATATATTGCATACATACACTTGTATTTTGTTATAATATTTAATATTTAAGTAATTATTGAATGAGGGGAAGTATAATATGCTATGATGATACATTTCGAGATCTAAATAATTCTCCATATTATACAAAAGCCAAATTCTATAATTGTTTTATTATTGCTTGAGAATATTTTTTACTCTGGAGAAAAGCACATCAAACCAAGTGTGAATCAGCCACAAGTGTACAAAGCTTACTTAAGATAAAGATAAAGAAAAATAAGACAGACTGCACCCAACTTAGAGCACTGATGAGTGGCAGAACTTTGAGCTGCCTTCTTGTTCATTGCTGCTCACTCTTAGATATGGTTAACATTACTGGGAAAAAAATTCAAATTTGAAAATTGTACTTACTCTTCAAGATGGAGGATAGGTGGAGTCGGCTGCCACAGGGCATAGCCTATCTATCCAGATATCCAATATTATATTTATGAGGAGGAACATTGGCACATTTCAGTCATGCAGTAATCAGTTATCTTGGATAAGTCCAAGTTGTATAAGAATACAAAGAATATTTTACTCCAATCAGAAATGGCAGTGTAACCTAAAGGTTTGAAGGTCACACATATCCCACATGGTTTTTTCCAACCTTGCCCTTTTCACACTGAGATGTGTCCTGATTCCATGAATTTTATTATGTATGGTGGATATTCATTCATTTGCCGGATCAGTTTATTCTACTAGGGTCTCAGGGGCTCTCAGCTGACTCTGGGAAAGGCAGGATACAGCCTGAACAACTCAGCAGTCCATCACAGGGCAACAGTAAATAGTGGAATCCCTAAAATCCCTGCTTGTCTTGAACTCACTAAAATTCTTTCTCAAATTTTGCCACAGAGGGGATAGTCATGACCCATCATTGCTTACAGAGCCTGAGCCTTTAGTGGGTGCTAATTTTATACTCAATTATGACTCCTGACCTGCTACCAATTACTGTCGTGATGTTAAATGAATATTACATGTAAATATTTTAACTTTGTCCCAACTTTTGTTGAGTGTTGCAGGCATGAAATTCTCGCTTTGTTTATGTTCACAAAATACAATTCGGTTGGTCAGAAAAAATATTGAAAATCTCTTTTGTGCTTGAGTCAGTTAAATAGTAACAGTGGAACTACTGGGCCCAAATCTGTCACAGCAGGACAGTGACCCTGTTCACAAAGCGAGCTCTACATGAAGACACGGTTTGAATCGCAGAACTCTGTTGGCCAGAGTCCTGACCTTTGTGATTTGGTTTTTGGATGAATTCAAAGCCCAAGGCCCCCTCACCTGACATCAGTGCCTGACCTCGCTAATGCTCTGGTGGCTGAATGAGCCGATCTAGGTAAAGACTCTTACCATCTACTTGACTACAACTACAAAAATAGTGTGAATGGATTCCACGCGCAGCATGGAGGAAGATTTCTGCTCGGACTAAGACTGAGATTAACTTAAAACTAGGCTGAGTCACTCTTTTAATGAGAGTTATGACATGCCTTTAGATTAGGTCACTAAGGCAAGAGAAGTTCTCCACATAGCAGAATAACATTCTCTTCCACCATTCCTGTTAAAAGCCACAGCTCTGACAGCATTAATATAAGGTGTTACTTCTGCTTGCCAAAAGGATAAGATCTGATGGGCCAGATCCAGGAAAGGAGGCCTAAGTGAAACAGGCAGGCTAATAACCTTGCAGTCAAATCATAGATCAGACTTCTACCATCAAAGGATTTTTTTCCTTCAGAAAAATAACAGTGCGAATTAAAAATAAGCCTCAGTTGCAGTTGCACTCTGAAAACGAATGAAGTGGAGGAAGAAGAAAGGCAGGAAATGGATCTAAACGTCAAAAACAACTCAGCAGAAATAACTATAACAGCAAACCCATCTCCATCTATTGGATGACAAACGCTACTACAGTGTAGTGACGAATGAGTCCTCAGTTTAAATCATAACAGAAACTGACCAGTACTGTAAAGAAGAGGCGTTTACACCGCCATCTCAAAAAAATACACATAACTGTAGTATTAATCTAATAAAAATGAATTTTTAGTTTTCGAGTGCTATATGTACATTAAATCAATGAAAAAACAGTAGTATAGTAAAATGTAAAAAAGAAAAAAAAAAAAAAAAAACACCAGCCTAGTGTTGTGTAGCTCTGACCCATCAATCCTGAATTCCTATGAAGGTATTTAGCACCAAGCCATTAGCAGCAGTTAATTAAAGATCTATAAATAGAGATTTAGGACCTACATGGATCCGAATTGTTTCTCCAGAACATCCCACAGTTGCTTGATTTGGCTGAGATCTTGGGAATTTGTAGGCCACGTCCGTATTTTGAGTTCTTTGTCATGTTTTTCATAACACCACTGCAAACAGATTTGCAGTGTGGCATAGTGAATTATCCTGCTGAAAGAAGTCACAGCCGTTAGTGAGTATGCTATGAAGGGCTGCTATGAAGGGCTGCACATTTAGGTAGATGGCATGCTTCAGAGTATGCCAGGACCCAAGTTTTCTAGTAGAACATTGCCCAGAAGACAGGTCTCCTGGAGATCTACCTTCCTGCAGGTTTCATCTCCAACCAAAATCCAACACACCTCTTTCAGCTGATCAAGAACTTCTTAAGGCAGTAATCTGCCAGGTGTGCATGATTAGGGTTAGACCCAAAGACTTCAGGAAGACAGCTCTCCAGGAAAAGGGTTGGAGACCCCTGGCCCAGAACATCACACTTCCTTTGCTGGATTACCTTTTCCTATAGTGCATTCTGGTGCCATCTCTTGGCTACTCACATGATGTGAAAGAAAACGTGATTCGTCAGAGCAGGTCATCTTCTTCCACTTCTACCAATGTCATGATCCAGTTCTGATGCTCAAGTTCCAATTGTAGGTGCTTTCATCTGTGGACAGCGAGCAGCATGGAGACCTTGGACCACTCTCCATCCATGAACCGCTGGTGTCCTAACAGCTTACTATCAAAGCCAGCACGAACTTCATCAGCAATTCACTCCCCAGTAAGTGTTGGATACCCATGAACCTGTCGCCAATTTACCAATTGTACTTCATTGAACCACTTTTGGTAGCTTCTATCCACTGCATACCATAAACACCCCACAAGACCTGGAGATGCTTGAACCCAGTCATCTCACCTGCAGTTTAGCCCTTGTCAAGCCACTTAGATCCTTACCCTTGCACATTTTTCCTGTTTCCAACACATCAACTGACTGTTCACTGCTGCCTAATACATCCGACCCCTTGATGTCATGTCACCTGTCAGTGGTAACAGCAGTGGTATTTACTTGGAATGCATTTTAAACTTTGAAGAAAAAAAAAAAAACATTATAATGAACTCTGTCATTCTATAAAGAGTGCCAGTGAGGTTCATGCATATTGTGAAAGCAAGACAAGGACTGTGTGAGTGTTGCCGGCCTGACTTTTGTGCCTTTTTCGTTCTGATGCCAATCTCGTCGCTCCAGGAAACAGACAAGGCAATAAGTTCCATGCTGTGTGCAGAAACAAAACTTGGTAGAATTTCTTTTTTTTTTTAATATACACCCAGCTGAACGAACCTGTTTCTTGAAGTAGGTATGAACAGGACAACAGAGGAATGTGCTTAAGTAAACAACTGGAATAGAAGAAAGCTCAGTGATGGAATAATTCTGAGAAACATAGAACCACATATAGTAAGTTTACAGATCCTTGAGTATACATTCAACTGGCCGTTAATAAGGAATCAACACATCCGAATCTCACATATACACACAGACACACACCCAGACTCTCCATTCACTTAGACACACTGCTCAAGAAAAGGACAATAATGGAAAAACTATACTTTAATAGCAGCCACATCTGTGTTTCAGTTTGGTTTACATGTCTGGGGAAATTTAGGGATGCCGTACGATAACAGGACAAAGAACACCCCTATCTAAAGAGCAGAAAAACAGCACATAAAATCACGTTCCACTTCCTTTAAGCAAGACAATGACCACCTTTTATAGAAGTGACAACACCAAGGTTAGAAAAATACAATACTATATATATTTTTTGTGCTTCACCATCAAATGTAGGTGAATAGAGGGAAGGGTTCATCTCGGAAAAAGGGGGAAAAAAAGATGAACTAAATTTCTTATTTTCTTCACTGCATGTCCATGTCACGCAGTTTTCATTTTACATTTGTACCTTTATTAATCTTTTTTTTTTTTCCTTGTATATAAGAGAAGGTCAAACGCAGACAGTATGGAGTCCAAAGGTAGTACTGCTTTTTGGTGCTGATGGCTCAAACTCACTTTAAGCTCAGTATCAGTTCTCTTTAAAAGTCAAAGATCTGCACCCTTTATGGTAATGCTCAATGAACTTCTAATGTGAAACATCTGATTCAAATAAAAATGACAGTCATACAATAATCTAAATGTAAAATTAACAAACAGTTATAATGTATAGGATTCAAATGCACACAGAAGAATAAAACACACAGACACTCTGCAAATCAAAGTGACGACAGAGGTTTATCATGTAAAAACTGCACCAGTGTCCAGGTTCTGAGTCATTCTGGTACAGATTTAAGTGGTTATGAATTACAGGGTGTGGATTACACAACAAAAAGAGCCCAGAAGTTTATTTTAAAATGCACACCAAAGTATATTATTGCACCTAGTAATTGCTGACTTACAAACGCCATACACTATTACCCAGCTTGAAAATTCCTAGAAATCACAATTCATTCATGAATAGTTATTAATGCTCATAGCGAAAACATAGGGCCACAGGCCATCGCCACAACTTAATTACTCAACTGCACTTACATTTAAATAAATAATTTGGTTCTGGTAATAAACAGGTCTTAGCATGGTTGAAAGGAAATTATACACTCAAAAAAAAAAAAAAAGAAAGAAAGAAAAGCAAACAGCACTAAGACCGTGCTTCAGAGTCCTTACTGAAATCCAAGCCAAGATCATAACAAAACCAAGAGAGCTCTTAATGTGCAACTTGTGTGTAAATAGACAGTGACAGACAGCCATATTGGATACACCACTTACAGGACTTATTACACTTCTATTATATCTAGACGTTTTGGTCCTTCAGGTGACTAAAACTAATTAATATCTTATAACTGAAGCATACAATTCATATTGAGCAACATATGTTATATATTTTTCTTCAAAGTTCTTATAGTATTCGATCACAGTCAATCACAAATATTACATTCTTTTGCCTTCATACGTGATAAGAAGCTCAGTCAGACTCATTCCTTTGAACAGTCAGGAACACTCCACCATTTGAAATACTAACAAGCTGATTAAGCACCATATTTTAGGTCACCGTACCATGCTAGGTTAAATTCTAAAGCATTTGGCTGGACTTATTTTAAGTCTTCTAAAGTACAGGATCTTATTTGTACCCAAGCCCAAATTCTAAGAGTTGGCGAACTGCAGCCTGCCGTATTAAACTCTTTGGCCTACCAGTGAAACAGGACACATTCTGCAGGCAAATAAAAAAGTTCCAGTACCATGTTGTAACAAATCTGAGCCTGTGTGTTAATTAAATCAACATTTAACAAGACTTTTGTAGCTGTTTATCACATGAACATTGCACCACTGGATATGAGCACACAAAAAGGAAATGGAGGCAGTCGTTTGGGCATGCCAAAACAAAGCACACTAGTTGTCCCCTACAACCAATAGAACGCCACTTCTCCATTTCTTCACACTGATCACGAGTATAGAGGAATATGCATTTAAAACGCGGATACACATTCAAGCAATAAGAATCATACTGCACGCCGGGGCCAAAGCATCGAGGATATAAATATAAAAAACATGAATTTATACACCAGTAAGTTTCAGTTCACTAATTCGATTGGTCGTCTTGTGTTCCAAGAGTGGTGATATTTCACTTTAACAGCACTGTGATGTTTCACTGTGTACGTCACTCTACTTGCCCATGTCCGTAAAATTCCACTTCCATCTTCGAAACGGTTACTACTATAGTGTTAGTGATATTAACAGCAGACATGGAAATGACACTTTTCAGTAAAATAACTTCCACCTGCTTGGCCTATGCAGATGAAAAAGACGGGACGCCCCTTTAAAGGGGAATGTAAAAGTCGGATAGCTGACATGCTGTAAAATGAGTGTGGCTTCTTTGGGATCTATTTCAGCTCGCAGAGCAAAAAAACAAAACAACCCCAGAACATTTGACCACATTGTGTCCAAAATGTCACTTAGTCAATATTAATCTCTTATTTAGAGAACTACTGTATAAAAGAAATACCACACTCAAGGTCATGCTGTTTTATCATCTCCAACCGAATCCCAGCTGTACTGACATTCAGGACGGCAGCACTCCCGCCCATGTGATAGTGCTTAATTAAGTGTGTGATGTACGAATGCAAGAATGTTTGACATGCGCTTAATTTACAATGCAACCCGTTATTTATAGTTAGCCAATTACAACTGAGAAACATCAGATTCAATCAATGGATGAAATCCATGGATTCTCTTTATTTTAACGAGCAAACGAGTCTCAAACTTGTTTTCTCCTCGTTTCCTTTTTTTGCACCCTTTCCTCAGAGGGAGGAGTTAGGAAGCACGGAAAGGAAATGACCAGGCACTGTTGAATAAATGAAAAGCATGCAAAGATTATACGCAGCTCATACATCAAGCTCCGCCCATTTAATTAATTTCCATTCTGCTCCCACTTTGAATCACTGGTAGGCCCCCACCAACGCAATGTTTCCATCTACTGGACATAATTTATACTACCATAGCAAACACATGTAATGTTCTGGTAAAATTATTAGACATTAAGACAGTAATCTAATTGTTGAAATATACAGATGGGTTAAATAAACTGTATTTAAATCTTGTGACATGGGAAGCTACTTGGGGCAGCCTTGAAACACCTTTATACCATGGGGCATTCCAACTGTGAACAAAAGTGCCATGTCACCAAACTTAATTGCAGATCATTTCCCTGTTGGCACATTTTTCTAACAAACATTAAGGTAAGGAGTAACCTGTCCCCTAAAACGACTAGCTATAAAAAGAGCTTTAATTCCTACAAGGCTAAACCAATATGGATGGCATGTGTGTATATACACTGCACGCACGCACGCACACACACACACACACACACACACACACACACACACTTCATAGTAAGTTTCACTGCAAACCCCATGTGCCGGAACAAAGAGTCACAGTCATGTTAGCTGGACTGCACTTTACGTTATCCCCTAAAACATCAACAACAAAAACCATGTAAGGGTTCTATTTCCCAGATTCAACCAAAACATGTTCCTCAGGAACTGGATACAGTTAGTACGCTTAACAGGAAGCCTAGAGACTGGGAGCTGAAAGGAATGAGTGTAATGGTTTGTACACGCCCCTACATGTACAACAAAATGCTCAGTGGGGAAAGATGTCTATGAGAAGTGCAAATTTCACCATTTCTAATTTAGGTGCAAGCATACTTAATTTTTTTTCTTTTTAGTTGAAATTCTGACAAGCCCTTACTAGAAAAAAGAAGAAAAAAAAATAAAAAGAAACAGTCACACCCCAATGCATTACACGCAAAGAAAAAGGGGTCTAAACAAAACTGCATTTCCCCCTCGGTCTCTCTGTGTGTGTTTTTATACTGTTTTCTGCATTTCCGTGTAAGGGGTGGCACAGCAGAATGGTCCGGGTTGCCAGGTTGTTGTAAAGAGTCTCACTCATGCGGCTCCTGCAGGTTTCCCTGTCCAGCAGGACAACCCAGGAGAACAGTCCTGTACTATCCCATAGTGCTATGATAAATAGCTCAGACTTGTCATCTGCCTAAAGG
This sequence comes from Neosilurus mollespiculum, assembly GCA_030014195.1. Lineage (NCBI taxonomy): Eukaryota > Metazoa > Chordata > Actinopteri > Siluriformes > Plotosidae > Neosilurus > Neosilurus mollespiculum. The sequence goes on from JAQMYF010000015.1 coordinate 13,458,522, forward strand.
TGGGATAATTCCATAAAATGTGTGTGTGTGTGTGTGTGTGTGTGTGTGTGTGTGTGTGTGTATAAGAGTATGTTCAGTTAGTTTCATAGGAGGACAGAAGTGCAGCATCCACTGGCTCCATACAGGAGGGGCAGGTAAAGGAGCGCATCAGCCAGTCGTCAATGCAGTCCATGTGGTAGATGTGCATGCAAGGCAGGAACCGGATCGGATCCCCATACACAAAATCCAGCATGCAGATCACACACCTAGACAGAATACAGGAAACACAGTTAACTCAGCGTCACTATACAGCCTGCTGTTCATTCAGACTGCCAGTTATATTACAGCCTGCCCAATTCACACAGGAGTCTAGAAATATTCTTTCCTATCTGCCCAAAAAAAAAAAAAAAATCAACTACTGACTACTTACTCTCGTATCTTTTTCTCCGTGCTGTCGCTGCCAGGGTCAAACACGCCCTTGGGTAGGTGCTGAATGAGGCCGATCCTCTGTGCGATGCGTACTTGCTCTTCTTCAGTCAGCTGTGTTGCTAACCGGGTCTGACTCGGCGTGGGGTGGTAAACGGGTATATGGATCTGCTCCTAAACAAACATACACAGAATCGTTCATACACTGTATTTAACAACAAGTATTGCGGTTCACATTGGAGCACTTACAGTACTGAAACATCACTCCATGAGTTTTACGCTTTCTGTGAAAACCAATATGTGAACATGAGTAAGAACTGTCATGAAACTGCATTTCGTAATGAACTGGACTAAAGATATTACTAAGCATTTTCATACTGAGTAGAAGATTATACCACTGAGCCACTAGGGGGCAATATTTCATTTGGATTCAAATTCATCCCAAATATGGCAACTCGCTCGAAGCGCACTGCGGCGTCAGACGGAGAAACGGCCTAACTGTGGGAGACAAAGTGAGGTGAACAGAATGGCTTCTTTCAAAGAGATGCCTACTCAGCATTCTCTACAGCCAGCAGTGAGGGGGAACCAAATACCTCGCTAACGCTGCAATTCTATTTCTGCATGAATATTTCTAATTTAAGGAACATAAATTTTAGGGGGTTACCAGGTGATTTTGAAAGGTTAAGGTCTTAGTTTTAATAACCCAAGCCACTTGATGACTGTTCTTCCTCTGCTCAAAATAGAGCAGTCTACTCCACTGACTTTTTTCTTTTTTTAAAAAAGAAAAAAAAATTCCAGATGAGTTAAAAAAAAAAAAATCTATCGGGCTTAAAGAATTTGCCTATAGTAGTAAACCCTGTTCGTATTTTTACCCTGACCCTCAATCTTGTTATCTGTTAGCCAGTTTATTTCCCCTCACTGAAAAAATGCCCCATTTTATTTGTTCAGAGAAAAACATAACTGTAAAACCAAATGCCATCAATCCACTATTCCGGGTGACCCAATAAAAGCTTCCACATTTTACTGGTAGATAAAAAATAATTGAAGATATTCAAAATTATTATTTGCACACGTTAAGGCATACATACATACATAAATACATAAACAAACAAACAAACAAACAAACAAACAAACAAAAATTAATTTTAAAAAGCTGCGTAACCTGACTGACCAGGAAAAATTGTGCCGACCCAAAAGGTTTTTTTAGCATGTGAAAAAAAAAATTCACTAAACCGACTGACCTCTCAGATTTGTAATCGATCGGATTTTTTCATGTGTCGAGGCTTCCTGCCAGCTGGTTATCTTGTTTACATGACATTCACCTACGGAGTCAGCGTGAGCACTTCGTATTTATTAGTGACTTGCAGAATCAACCAATGAGAATGTGTTTTTTGTGTGATCGAGCTGTGTGTGCCGTCGCTTCATGTTGCTGCTACCACACATATTCACGCTCAAGGTGTTCAATTTGGGGTTGGACCACCAACATACCTTAGCACCACCACTCCTGCCTCACTTGGTTAAATGTGTGCAAATCATAATTTAATTATCCTTAACTTTTATTTATATTTGAAATGTGGGAGGTTTTTGGGTCACCATGTAGAATCTAACGTCTGTCACGATGATCCCAGAACTGATTACAGACTGAGCAGACAGTACAGTAGGTGGGAGTGAAGTACAGCACTCTGAGAATCAGCCATCAGATCAAAAGCCAGGAGATCAGGTTCCTCTCTCTCACACACCCTCTGACACACACACACACACACACACACACACACACACACACACACACACACACACACAAGCCCATAATCACATGCTGCCACGTCAAGCCAAACAAGTCAGTCTGCCTGCTCAAATGCACGTTGGTTTTACTACCCTTGTGAGGCTCTAGTGTTAGCTTTGTTAGCGCCGGTAGGTTACTGTATTCACCTGTTTACATGGGTAACTTCTCTAGCCAGGCAAACCTTTTAGCATTCTCTTTGGGATGACCTGCCTCTCAAACAGCTAAAACAACACCTGAGCACATAAGGACACAACCCAACTCGTTGGAAAGTAACACTGGGTACCGGTAGAACCATTAGATTTTAACAGTGAATAGAAATGACTACAGTGTTCTACAGGCATTCACTACACATGAACAGCATGACTTGTTTATTCAAAAATGCAGTGATGAATGATGGAACAAAAAAACCTGCCACACATACAGGAAATATTTCCAAATAATTTCCTGCTGCACTGCCAGACATTTGCCCAAGGCACAAATGTAAAACACTGATGTCACCCTGGTATATTCCTGTCAGAGATGCCCATACCATAACAGCCTATAATAAAGAGCTTTGTGCTCAGAGCCTCATTCTCAAAGCAAAAAACAAACAAACAAACAAAAAACTTACAGTAATCCATGCAACACTGTATGCACCAGAAATAAATAAAAATGTACTGTAGACCAATCAATCTCATCCCTATGCAGTTACGCAACCAAAATAAATAAAATGACAAATCCTACACACCCCAACAACGCATGAGTGACCCCACACTTTCATAAAACATTTAAATATAATGTGTGTGATCTAGACATTAACTTAAAAGTGAACATACTCATCCCAGTAATAGAGACTACAAGTTAGACTCTGTAAAATAGTCTGTCCATGCCAGTATAGACCCCATGACCTTGGAACACGTGGCAGGATTTAGCTGAAACAGCCGAAAGACGCTGGAGAAAAAAGAAAGGTTGCAGTGTCTCTTGTAAACAGACAGGAGAGTGGAGGCAGAATATTACCGACAGCTGTATGGCAGGTGCGCGCTCTCAAACACACACACACGACAAATGCTGGTCAATGCTGGTGTGTGCATATGGATACGTAGACAAACACAAAGCTGGGAATAAGAACATGATCTCTCACTGGCTTCTCACAACTGACACCTTCCTATTACTTAATCATGGCGCAAGAAGGCACGGAGACCCTCAAGGGTCAAGCTCAAGCACTTTCTTAATTTAGGCCTCAGATGAATACTACCGTTTTCCTTTCAGTTCATATCCTGAACCCAAAATACAGGACAGATTGTCCTACTAAGACAATGGGTGCTAGTGTGTTTTTAGAATAGAGAGGCACGAGGAGGGGGGGGTGAAATGTGAGAAGGCTTACATCGCTCTCAAGAAGCAGGGATCTTTCTTGTCTGGGCCGGACATGGTGTCGACAAAGAGTACTGTCTTGAATCCCCCCACCTTAATTTGCAGTACAACAAGACAATGTACATGACATCAGCTACATTCTTCTGTGTATGTGTGTGTGTGTGTGTCAACCCAAAGCAAAACCACGGCATGATTCAGGTTCATCATACAGCCAGATGACACACACCTGCACGGAAAACTGAGCTTCCTGAAAAAACTGTCGTTAGCTGCGAAGGTCACACCTCGGGCTTATCGGAGTTATTCACACTTGTGCTCATACCTAATGTCATATGATCATAAAGTCTAGAGGTGACTATGTGATGAGATACATGGTGAGAGATAGGAAACATGCCTGAAAATGTTTACACACCTTTAACACACCTTTACACTGTGTGGGGAAACAAAAAGGAATGTGGAACGTTCCCCCTAAGGATCAATACTTATTCACAGCCTTTTTTGCTTCATATATCTTACTATATAGTGTATGAGAGGATTTCACCCTGCCTATAAACTACCCAAGAGAGCAACATAGAAGACTCAAACGTGTAGAGTGATTCTAGTAAAACGCTACGGGCTCACATATTTATTTTATAGATTTCATCAGAAAGTTTGTATGGAAATTTAAACACCGACCAGTTACTAGCAATTTTCACCACATATATCAAGCAAGAAACCAACAGTGTGCCCCTTAACTGCTCAGACATGTGTATTCACATGTAAACAGAAGTGAAGTGAAACAGGGCAGTCTTTATCAGAAAAAGCTGAACAAACAGCACCATTTTCAGCTACATGCCAGCTTAAAAAAAACCTCCCAACATGTCATACATGATGAATCAGGACTTTGTTAGCTGGATATGTAATACAACATTGGATTATTATAAGTATCCATCAACTCCAGACTTATTCCACAAAAAGCAACAAAGTTTGGAAGTAAAGTTTTTCGATGTTAAGAACTATTTTACAGCCATAAACTATGGAGCCGTACACCAGATTTGTTTTGCCATGGCATTTCCTTCCAAATTTTCGCAGCAACATCCTTTGACAGGACGAATATAGAAAAAGTGATCTTGAAACAAGGCCATCGTGACCCATGAACGATCCCAACCGAGATATTCCTGGGGGGAACCCATCCACCACATTTGGTTATCCCAAGTCCTTTCCTTCCAAATTAATCGCACCAACAGTCCTCGACAAGATGAATATAGAAAAAGTGACCTTGTGACCATGATACAAAGTCAAAGTGACCCATATACAATTCCAACCAGGATCTTTCTGAGGGGAACACATCCATCGAGTTTGGTGATTCTATGTCATTTCCTTCCAAAGTTATCACACTAAAAAGCCGAATGTAGAAACAGTGACTTTTTAACAAGCTCAAGGTGAGCCACCTACAGTCGCAACCAAGACCTTCATGAGGGGAACCAATCCACCAAATTTGGTGATCCTGTCATTTCATTCCAAAGTTATTGCACCAACAAGCTTTGATAGTGACCGGGTGACCATGGAACACAGTCAAGGTGAGCCATATGCAATTCCACCTTATTGACCCCTATCGATCCCAAATTTGGGATTCTATGCCATTTTCTTTCAAAGTCATGGCACTAAAAAGTCACACGGACTGACAGATGGACAGACAGAACCCACTTCGCTAAAGGTGCGCGGAGCAGGAGCTAAAAAATACTGCCAACACTGCATACCCTCCAGAAAGTCAGTGTAGTATTTGAACCCCCTAGTAGCCTACCGACACTCTGCAAATACAAACATAATATAAACAAAACCACGCCGTAATATGTGACTACTTACAATCTTCAATGATGTTTACTCAAATAAAATATGGAAAGGTTAATGAGTTACTCAACAAACACTGATCAACTCTCACTATTTAGTTGTATCTTATCTTAGCAGATCTTAGGTACAGGGAGAAGATTAGGTAAACAATAGATTTTTGGCCATAATGAAATACACAATATTGCTAAAGATTAGTGGACACCTGACCATTACACCCACGTGTAAGCCTTCCTCAAAGTGTCACTAAAAAGCTGGAAGCCTACACTTGTATAGAATGTTTTTCTATGATGTAAAATTACAATTTCCCTTCATTGGAACAAACACACCCTAACACGTTCCACTATATCAACACCCTTAGAACCAGTATATCAACACCCCTATCAACACAAAGCAGGGTCTAGAATATGGTTTACCAAGGTTGGTATGAAAGTCACAGACCCAAATGAACACTTTTAGTATGAGCTGGAATGCCGATGGCACTTCCCAGACCTCCTCACCTGACGTCAGTGCCAGAGCTTACGAAAAGATCTTGTGGCTGAACTAAGACAAAGAATCTCACACACAATATCTCGGAGAAATGTATCCTGACACAAGTGATCACACTATCAATATTGTCATCATATCAATCAGCTGATTTCAAATGAGTCATATGATCACAGCCACAAACCACTTGAAGTGCCAAGAGTGTATTTTACTTGACCATGAGTAAATGTTTGTAATACTGGATACGTCAGATGACGTAGCATTTGTTATCTAATCATTCAATATGACCATCAGTGCTGGATATTAATCATAATACACTTTCATTCTCCAAATGAATACAGGATCATGTGCATCAATGGGCTGGCTCATTTTTTGTTTATGGCTTTATTTGTACAATCTGTTTTTTTTGGTGAAAAAGAATTAAGGCAAACTGCCTGTCTTAATACTGCCTCACTTGGGGGGGGGGGGGGTGTAATTGCTTTTAAACTATTACAACAAGCTACATTCTTGAAGACTGAGATAATGCTGGACTACAGTGTAAGGGTTATGGGAAGATACGGAGTACGGCCGTGTATCTCCTGTGATCCGACAGCCATGTTAGAGGAAACAAACTGCTAGACCAGATTACTAAAAGGAACGACATTTGGCAAATTAAATGGTTAGAAAGCAACAAATCAATAACCTTAAAACCTGAACGTGAAACAGAACTGACTGCTGGACAAGCTCCAGAAAAACAAAACGCAGATCTGCATCACAGGAATGATCATTTATCCCTCACACAACACGTGTTAGTATATATATATGGGAACCATGTGATCTGATGGGTACGGTATCTGGGGATATAAAAGCAGCAGTATATACACTACACGGGAACAGCACAATTTGACTGATCCACTATCTGGGGGGAAAACACAATTACCAAGTGGATAACACTTGAATCAAAATGATAGACACATGGTGTGACACGGTCACTTTGACCAGGCTTTATACAGTATACACTAAAACTCTCAATGGGTTTAAAAAAAAAAAAAAACAAACACATTTAGGGCACAGTAACAAAGTGCCTCACTATCACTGGAGAGTTTGCAAGTTGGAGCTCATGAGAACTGGTTGGCCAAGTTCTCCGGGTGGGACGGAATACGGCCTCATCCCTGTCACTCACACACGACACCAGAGTGTGTTATGCTTGAAAAATAATCCAGTTAGCAAGCATCACATGCCTCAAAGGAAGCTTGCCATCACCCTACCTGGCTGGTAGAGGTCATGTGAAAGGAACATGCTCCTTGACAGCTATAACTAAATTAGGGTCAAAGAGCTAGACGAGAACTGCTGACTGCCTCGACTGTCCACTTTATAGCGAAACACCAGATCTAAACAAGACTTAACTTCTCTGGAATTTGACAATAAAAGTGTGTGTGTGAGTGTACACGGGTCTTCAAAAGTGAAGAAAACAATATAAAGATTACAGCATTGATAAAATGAACTTCTCCTGATACAAGGTTTAAATGTGTATTTGTTTTGATGACACCATCAATGACATGTCATGTAACCATCACGTTATGACCGCCCCCTCTCCAAAGTTTTGATATTGTCTGAAAGTGTTATGCAACTGGGATAAGATTTATTTAATGGAAACCCATTATCACCACAAGGGTAGCGAGATGCCATTTCACTGGATAAGTTTACTTCCGTAAGCACGTTATACGCACCAGAAACGTCATTCGCTTCCTCAATGTGATTGGGTTAAAAACCGTTCTATTCAAATGAGTAATGTGTTATGTGGCAGTAACAGTTTAATTTTGCCAGCTAAAAAAATGAAGACACCTACTGTGTATGGCACATTGAATTCTTTTTACATTGTTAAAAATGTTTATTTTATTTTATCAAAAAGTGCATTTTATTTTATGGCTTCAAACAAGTTACAGAAGATAGAGTAGAAGTTGTTACCATCACTCAGACATTCATTCCCATCACGACGGTCATATCCTGGCATGCCAAATATCACCACAGGGTTCCCACATGTACAGGTACGTACGGACGGAATGTTTGTAATACATGAAATCGAATTGATGATATACCAATTTCTCTTTAATACGGTGCTCCGCTTGTGGGGCGAGAAGCAGACTGCGACATAAGGTAGTGAGGAGGAGAGAGGAAAAATAAACAAGCCTGTTGCGAGAGAGGGGTTTTTGGCTTTATTACATCCAGCGTGCCATGCTTTAGCTGAGCTGTCTCTCACACCCACACAGCGTGTGTTCTCTATAAAAGAGAGGAGAGAGCGAGGAAGGGATTGGCAGGCGAGTGCACTGCAGTCCGACTGTAAAACAAACAGACAGCTGGAGACCCGTCGGTGAGAATGCCATCAATATGACGGGGGAGATGAGGAGAATTTGTATGGCTGCAGGGAAGCTCCATCAGCTCCAACAATCCTTTTGACACACATTAATGTTCTCTCTCAGGCACACAATTACACATAGCCTCCTATGCCCAGTCTGCTGAGATGAGTCAGCATTTCCAGCCAACTGCTCTCTAAATACTTCTTCCCTAACAACTTTCCTCCCACAAAAACCTTGTCACATCACAGACAAGACAATACTCCTCCAGTAATGAGTCTGTCTTTTAAATGCCATTTGAGGGTTCAGGAAAGGAGTTGTGAAGTTGGAGACGTGTGTGCCGAGCTGGAACGAGCCTCTGTTTACAGCGCAGATTTCAGAACGCCCGAGGCCTCCAGATATTACCCACAAACACACACTCCTTCCTACTGCTGCATTGTTCTCTTTTTGAGGAACAGAGAATCCAGTCCACCTGAGAGCACAGAAAGGACCACACAACTGGCTGGTAATTACATTCGGACAGGTGCACCAGTCACAAACATATGCATCTGACACAACAGACTGGGGTTGGGGTTATAGACTTTCATCTGTCCTACTGACAGAGGGAAGGGGGGAGGAAGGGGGGCTTACATACCAACATTTATCTTAACATGGTAAAAATCTTCCTATGATTGTATCAGCAAAGCTACAGAGCTTGCTTGGAGCTCTAAGTGTTTTAAACAAGGCAGATTTGGGGGGGGGGGGGGGTGTTCTTGGCAGGCGGCATAGGAATGTGCCGAGATTGAAGATGATTTTAGTTGTAGAGTTGGCCTGGACTCCCTCTTTGTCTGCACTGCAAAGTTCAAACAGACGTACTAACATTCAGCCAAAAAAAGGCTTCTGTTCAACACTGCTGTCAGGAGAACACACAAAGCACAAATCCTGTCTCGCCCCACATCTCATCCACAGCATGTAGGTTACAAGTATTCTTCGTATACTGGGCAACAAAGAACCTAGTTCGAAAAAATCACCAAATTAGAAACAGAACATTGTGGTGTACTGCTCTCAAACAGCACCAAGTTAGATTTATTAGTTTATTAGCTATGCATAGTACTGAAAAAAGCCGAGTGAATAAACAGGAGTGTAGAAATCATATCTATAATAAAGTCTTATCTATCCGTCACACATCGCAGTGTCAGATCTGCTGGGTATTTCCTTCTCCGAGTTAAGAGTAGCTGCCAAACTACAGCTTTTCAAGGAACTGCCTACTCAAAAAGATCCAACTCCCGTCACGTTAGCTCAGTGGTGCCCTTAACAAAGAAACCTTCCTACAAGATTCACACAGATATATAACAAATTCTAAAAACTAAATTTGACAAATGTGGCACTTTTTGAATCCTGCTCCTAGAAGTGTTCTCATTGTGTTCTTACTGCCCAAAACAGTATTTTACTTGGAAACACCCAACTTAGATTAACTCCCATCTGAGTTTTATTTGGAAAATACAAACCACCCCGCAGTCAATCTAACACATCCAACAAGTTACCATTCAAATAATAATACATTATTACTCAAAAAGAGATCTCTATAACATAGTTTAAGCAAATCTTGGCCTTCATCAATAAAAAGAACAATAACTTTCCTAGATACTGAGCTTTTAGATGGATCTCTGTGGCTGGAAAGATATTTGAAAAAAAAAAAAGTCCACAAATTAAAGAATTAAATCAATACTACATTACAATTTATTATTTAGAATCCAATACTCTAAATACAGCTCAACACTTTTACTATTAACCCTCCAGCCATACGCTTCCATACGGTTACTTTACAGCTAGTAAGATTTGGTAGCATAACCAAAGACAACTGAAATCAAGCCCTCCCTGCAGTCATTAATCAACTTCTCAACTGGAATCGTGACTCAACGATTTCCATATTTGAGGGCTGCATTCTCCTGACAGCTGTTGTGAGACCTCTCCACAGGTGTTCCACAGACATTAGCTCTCGACTCGTACCCGGTCACTTCAGAACAGTCCAGCGCTTTCTCAAAACCATTCACAGGTGTTTTTTTGACGTATGCATTGGGGTCTTTTTTCCTACTCAAACATAGACCATGCTTTCTGACACTGTGTTCTACAATATGCTCCAAAATTCACTGGCAGGCTTTGGCTTTCATGATGCCGTGTATACATTCAAGGCCCAGAAGCAGCAAAGCAACCCCAAAACATGACCAACACCATATTCTTTTATTTGTAGGCCTCATTTCATCTTGCATTAACTGAATTTCATCTGTCTACAGGACACCATTACCAAAGTATGTAGGTGTTCTTGGTAAATTCCAGTCTGTTGTTTATGTCACCTTGTCAGAACAAAGTCCTACACTCTCCTACCACAGACACCAAAAAAGATAAAAGCCTATAAGTCTGTGGATGGATATAATTAGAGTTGTGCTGATACACATACCAGTATCAGAAATGCCACCTTTCAGTTTCAGTTTAGAAGAACTACCAGTAGAAGCCACAGTTAGCATAAATAACCACAAATCAGAAATATTTTCCCACCAGTAAAACAGCGACGTGTATGCTATGCAAGATAACAGTTTAAAGAGGCATCACCAGTGTTGCTACATTCAAAACCAGCAATTTAATATAAACATTTGTAGAGCAAACGGAAAAACACATGGTGAGACGCTGAGCTCAGTGAAGTGAGTCCTCCTCTTCCGTTTGAGTAAGGAACCTAATGCCCCATGTACTTTCAGAAGGTGCTCACTGTCTGTGTGCTCATTCTGGATGGTTGCAGCAAAGCACATTCAAAAGGCAGACATTTTACAAAGACCGTCATAACAGACAAGCAGACAACAGAAAAATTAGTCGACTATAAATGATTACTTTTAGGAGACGATGATAAACGGTTTGTTTAGAAGAACTGTCATGTTTTTGAAGATTTTACTGCATAAGTTTTACTTTAAGTTACTTTTTCAAGTTACAGATATTTTTATGCATAGGGTTAGTATTATCAGTATTGGGAAGGGAAAATGGTATCAGAACATGACTATATATTTATCACCACTCTGGCCGAGTTCAGGAGGTTTTATATCATGGACTTTCTCAAGAATCATCTGACTGTTTGGAACGCTAAACAGACCTCACCAGACAAAATAACTAGGATATGTATAAGCACTCAATTCATACACGAGGCGAATGACCAAAAAACATGCTTGCTGTTACCAGCTCGCTACCACTTAAGCAAATTAGAAAATACAAATGAAAAGAGCACACTCACTTTATGAGATGTATGAATCACTAGTAGCTTTGTGAATCCTGGGGGAACGATAGCTAACCAGCATTTTTATCACATTAAAATACAAATATTGTTCAGTAATCTGTGTGTGAACTAAACACAACTCTTTTGTTCTGTTTAGCCCACCTAAAGAACCCGGTTCATTGGATCAGCTGACCACAGACGTCACCGCTCAATGGGTCTACAAAGCTGGAGACAACAAGCATTACCTTAGTTAACCTTGCTACAGCTGCTGCTAATAAGGAGTTGAAAAAAAAAAAACAGTCTGAGGTGGCTCATAACGAATCTGAAGCCACAAGGTGGCAGTGGTAGCCTAATGATTAGAGTAGCGGTTTTGGGACCGAAAGGTCACTGCTCGATTCCTGCACCAGCAGGAAAAATGTGTGTGGGCGGGGGGTGAGCGGCACCTTCCCTTCCTCCACCTTTATGGCTGAAGTGCCCTTGAGCAAGGCACCTAACCCCCGACTGCTCTCCGGGCGCTGCAGTGTGTGGCAGTCCACTGCTCACACTTTGGACGGGTTAAATACAGAAGCCAAATTTGCCGTGCGTGATTAATACCGTATATCAAAAAAAAAAAAAAATCGATTCAAGAATGGCTTCAGTAGTCTGATGGTACAATACACTGCAATGTTAATAAACTGTTGCGAGGGACACCAAGAGGGGGAAAAAAATCCAACAAAATCAAGATGACACATGACAATGTCATCTTATCGTGAAAACGTTAAAACTTAATGTCATCTATGCAAACATAAATTCACAATAAACAAAGTTTAAACATACCATAAACCTGCATTCGCACAGGAAGTGACAAGCGTCAAGAGGCTATGCCAAGTCAATGATTGCGCACAAAACGTGACGGGTGACATTTTCTCAAGCGATACAAAGTTCAGCAATGCTCATACCGCCAAACATGGAGTTCCCCAAAACCTTTCCGTGGGGAAACAGCAAACACGACTTTAACTGTCCCGCTCACATCAGCATGGAAGAACTTCTTACTGCCACGTCTAAACATCTAAATGTTCTTTATGACTGCACACAGAAATTTTACAAGGACAACAACCTGAAACAAGGTCAGCATTTCCTGTGAGTATGTTATATGTTTAACTCGTTCCAGTTCATGATGCCCAAGAGACTCCATTCTGTACTTACCGCGCGAATATAATATTGATAACAATAAGCTATATAATGATGACTGAGTTAAAATAAACTCAAATAATAAGATAATGATAAAAGCTCTCTTGGACCTGCTGTAGGGAACTAGCTCGATGCTGTTCAGTTTCACTGGGAAAGATTTTTAAATGGGAAACATATTAGGGAGCTACACAGGCAGCAAGAGCTGAAATGTGGAGCAATTTGCTTCTCTCGCCAGGCAGCAGCAATCGGCTTGTCACTTCCTGTGTGAACGCTGCTTAGGAGGTGAAACAAATGGTAAGACCACAGTACCTTACATATTTTTTGTAATTATTATGTTTAGTATCGATTTAAGTCCTAAAATATATTTGGTACTAAGAGCTGAAAAAAAAAAATTAGGTTGTAAACAATTTGACTGCTTGGACAACTTGTAGACCCTTTCGTAAGATTTGCATTTTACTGGTTTTCTATTATCATTAAGTTTCACGTTATAGCTTTTCTTATTTTTTAGAGAATACTTAAATGCTCGGGACAGTATTTCGCCGGGGGGCCATGACTAATTACACAAGGACCACTTCACTGATATGCAGCTGGTATTAAACCAGAGGGGCTGCATGAAAGTGATTAAACTTTTGGATCCAAGCCAATAAATACGCTGGCTATACCAACTGTGGGCTGATCTAGATGTGTCTCTCTGAAGCAGATACTGAACAAAGTTGCAACTATTTCGTTGTATAGTAGTTTGTACAAATGTAATGCGGGACAAAAAAACCCCCGCAAATACCCACAATTCATTGTCACTTTAATTTAATGAGACATAAATCCATTTTGGTCCAAACAAAAGCTAACACCTACTAATATCACTTTGTACTCCGAAATTACTGTACGGGTCATTCTCATGAAAGTGTATAATTTCTAATTGCACTTTCACAAGGAAATACTTGCAAAATATCTACAAATAAACCCTATGGGACAGGGTATATTTCTGGAGTGTTTTGAAGCTACAGCTGTATTCAATCATAAACTACAGCAATATTAACACAGGATTTTAACAGAACTGACGTAACAGAGATGGCAAAGTTCTTGGGGACATAACTGCATATGCTCGAAACACCAAAATGTGTTAATTTTCTGTCTTTGTACATATACAGCTTTAATTGTCAACACACGAAGGTAATTTTATATCAGAACAGATCTGGGCAAATCCAATTTAATAACCAGAGAACTGATGCTAAAGTAGTGACAACGGTATTGGGGACACAGCACATTATTAATTCAGCATTTGTGCACATAACTACAGTTAAGACAGGTGTTGCTCTCTTACATACATTTGGGTGTGATGACACCGTATGATTTACACAAAAAGAAAAAAATTCAATCTTTTTAAAAAATAATTGGGTATATAAAGAGTGAGACATAAAATATGCATTTCTATGAGAATAACCCATACGTGGAAGATTACATGATGTTGTTTATTTCCTCTTTATAACGTTTCCTATTATAACCACAGTATTATTCGACTGCCCACTAATAGTAATACCAGTGGGAGTTTCTCTCATTAGTCGATTTTATCTCTCTAGTCCTTTAATCTGACCCGCTTGCTCGCCTCCTCATTCATACACACTGCTCAAACAGATCAGGTTCCCAAAGCTACAACCTTCACGCTAACACCACCCCCACTGACTTATACATTTCATAATGTAGATCGCTAACAAGCCAAATGATTTGTATAGCTGCAGTGCATTCTGGAACTTTGCGTCCACCTTTTGCTGCCCTGCACTAATCTAATCTAAACATTAGCAACTGATAAACTAAAATGTTGCTTTTATTAGCTATCCTGCTATTTATATCCTTATAGTAGAGATAAGTTTGATATGTTACCTAGGGGCAATTTGGAAGAGACAAGTCAGTTAATTTTCTTGACTTTGCACGGGTTGAACCTGCAAACTCCACACAGAAACATCCGGGATATTCTGCGACGCCCGAGATGTTCTGTTGCTGTGAGGCGAACATGCTAACCACTACGCAAAACTTCTTTTACTCCCTGAATGTTTAATGCGAATCTGGGCAATGTAAGGCCCCCGGGCCGCATCCAGCCTGTTGGTTGTCCCTGAACGGCCCGCGAAAGTTACGTTCGTACAGATGTGCGTAGCCGGTAACCGCACGTACACATACATGCATAGATTTCACCCGTATGTATACATGTGTACTATATGAATGTTCACATACGTAGTAGTATATCTATGTATACACTAGTTTGCAAAAAAAAAAAATTATTCACTCACCCATTAAAATAATTCAATTCAGGTGTTCCAATCACCTCTACGGCCACAGGTGTATAAATTCAAGCACCTTGGCATGCAGACTTACAAACATTTGAGAAAGACTAGGTCACTCTCAGGAGCTCACTGAATTCCAGAGTGGTACCGTGATAGGATGCAACAAGTCCAGTCGTGAAATTTCCTCGCTAATAAATATTCCAGTCAACTGTCAGTGGTTTAATAACAAAGTGGAAGCGATCAGGAATGACAGCAACTCAGCCACGAAGTGGTAGGCCACGTTAAATGCTTAGAACGCTTAGGTGCATAGTCTGCAGAGATCGGCAACTTTCAGCAGAGTCATTCGCTTACAGACATCCAAACTTCATGTGGCCTTCAGACAAGCTCAAGAACAGTGCATAGAGAGCTCCATGGAATGGGTTTCCATGGCCAAGAGGCTGTGTCCAAGCCATACATCACCAAGTGCAATGCAAAGTGTCCTATGCAGTGGTGTAAAGCACGCCGCCTCTGAACTCTAGAGCAGTGGAGACGCATTCTCTGGAGTGAGGAATAACGCTTCTCTATATGGCAATCTGATGGACGAGTCTGGGTTTGGCGGTTGCCAGTATGACAGACTGTCAGGAGTTCCAGAAGTGTTCGGAACAAACCAGGTCAGCCAAAGGAAGTTGGTTTACCAATGAATTACAACTGAGCCAATGAAAATAGCAATTAACAATAAATTGAAGGAAGGTTAGTCGGAGGAGAGGCAGTCGTAGGCCAACAGAACAAGGTAGAAGAAAATTTGTGAAGAGTCTTGGGTCTTACGGCAATATCCTTGGTGGAATGTTCATGGTTGTCCAGGTTCTAACATAGTCCATTTAAAAACAGGGTATT
The DNA here is from genome assembly GCA_030014195.1 of Neosilurus mollespiculum. Lineage (NCBI taxonomy): Eukaryota > Metazoa > Chordata > Actinopteri > Siluriformes > Plotosidae > Neosilurus > Neosilurus mollespiculum. Next base: position 13,474,260 of record JAQMYF010000015.1, read on the forward strand.
TTTCACACTTATATACCCAGTATAACTGTTTGTGACATCACTACATCACAATGGATATATGATCGTTCAGATCGTACAGGATGTGCCTGTTTCGTCACACCAGGAGAACAGTACTTGTCTGACTGCATTGTGCCGAGTGTTTGGTGGAGGGGGGATTATGGTGTGGGGTTGTTTTTCAGGAGCTGGGCTTGGCCCCTTAGTTCCAGAGAAAGGAACTCTGAATGCTTAAGAATACCAAGAGATTTTGGAAACTTTGTGGGAACAGTTTGGGAATGGCCCCTTCCTGTTCCAACATGACTGCACACCAGTGCAAAAACCAAGGTCCATGGAGACATGGATGAGCGAGTTTGGTGTAGAAGAAATTGACTGGCCTGCACAGAGTCCTGACCTCAACCCGATAGAACACCTTTGGGATGAATTAGAGCGGAGACTGCGAGCCAGGCCTTCTCGTCCAACATCAGTGTCTGACCTCACAGATGCGTATAGTCAAAAATTCCCATAAACACACCCCTAAACCTTGTGGAAAGCTTGAGCTCAGGAGAGTTAAATAGGACTGTTATAGCTCCAAGGGGTGGGCCGACGTCATATTAAACCCTGTCCGGTCATGCCAAAAAAAAAAAAAAAAGATTGATGCAGAATTCAGAGTTTTTAACAAAAAGTGGACTTCTATGTATTTATTTACTAAAGTCAGACAAAAGCCGTGTGTGTACTTTGTGGAGAGCAGATCATTGTGTTTAAGGACTACAATTTGAATCCCCATTATGAGAATAAACACACAGAGAAATACAAACATCTGAAGCTTTGCTAAACTGCAAAAGCAACAAGGCTTTTGGTGTTAACTTTACAATGCAACACTACATCATAAACAGAAAAAAAACCCTATGAATTTACTTCACATGTATTTGAAACACTAAATGTACACCTGACTTCTCACCGACCAATACCAGAACCCCAGAATGATTAAAACTCACCCCAAACAGTTAAACTCACTTAAGCTACATCACTGGACATTAAACAGCACATACTACTGGTGAGAATGGGAGAGAATATTAACTGTTGCCACCTGTACTGTACTTCTCTTCCAGTGAATCACTGTTTGTTTTATACTTAATGGTCAGCCAAGTACGGCCATCAGGCTACTGAACTGCTGATATACCGGACAACCTGCACACTTTTTGCACACTGACTGTACACACTGTACATGCGCACACACTACCTCCGCACTACAACCACTTTAGTGTTTTTCTTTAGGGTTTTCCTTAGTGTTCTCCATTAGTATTTTGTTTATTTAATCCCACTATGTACATATATATACATACATGTATATACACACACACACACACACACACACACATATATATATATATATATATATATATATACACACATATTTATTTATTTATTTATTTATTTTTACACTGC
>JAQMYF010000015.1:13478113-13501826 GCA_030014195.1 Neosilurus mollespiculum
TTTTATTCTTACTTGTATTTTATCTCAATGCTAAATTTATGTGCAATATTTGTTTCTTAAGTGCAATTTTGAGGGGGTAAAATTGCCGGTAGTGATGTTTCATTGTTACTTGTATATAATAAATAAACTTGAAAATAATACACAGAAGTGGGATTAACCAAAAACCACCACAGAGCCCATAAGTGGGTAGCATTAGCTCTCTTTCTGTGTGTGTAAAAAATAAAAAGGGGGTGAATTAACAGGCCACACAACTAAAGTAGGCAAGAAAAAAATGATTCAGTGGAAGTGAAATGGCCGGTCCGGAAACGGTGCCAAGTTTAAAAACACCTTGTCTGTCCAAAAACAATCAAACCGACCCACCAACAGACAAAGAGAATATAGTGAGCTAGCATACTTGTGCTATCACACAACAAACAACAACAACAACAACACTGCCACGAGGAAATTAGGACACTATAAACACAAACAATACCACCCAGATGTAACGTTAATATCAGTAATATAAAAAATCCGTGTTTGTTTTTAAGATTATCTTGTGTGTGTTGTGTTATTGTGGAAATGATGTGACACACAATCCTGTGTTGTTGGACACGGTTGCTAGCATACCCGTTACTACCCGAGTTCTAGTCGCGAGACTCGATAAGGAACAAAGAGACGACTTTAACAGCTGCTCGAAAACTGCGTGTATAAACAAAACCCTCCATGTAACCCAGTAAGGCCTGTTACCTGGTAAGGCGGTGGTGGCTCCTGGTCCGGATCAGTACCGTCGCCGAAACTGGCTCTGTCTGACTGCGACTCATGAAGCAAAGATATGTCGTCCGAATTAGGAGACTTTAAACAATTGCCCATGTCCTTCCTCTCCAACACCCCACTGTTCAGATGTAATATCCTAACTAACACCACTTTCTAACCTCCCGACCCGATTTCCGCACTTAAATACCTCTCTCACACTTTAACACCAGGAAAAAGCCTCCCAGTCAGTCAGGAGAAGCGCTCGCTCGCTCTCTCTCTCTCTCCTCAACAAAAACAAACCATGTCGACACAAAGAGCTGGTGGAAGTAGCAGACTTGCGCAGAAAGAACAAATGGGAGCGCGGAAAAAAGACTGTTGTCCTTTAAATCAACCCTATCTACCTTCACAAATCACCCAAATGAGTCAAAAGTCTTCGTATTAGCTAACTCTTGTAAGTACTCCTTCTACGTGTTTAACAAATTCCATAATATCAAATGTTGCTCCTCTCAGTGGTAATTTGGTCTTTCAGTCACATTAAACCCCGCCCCCATTACGTCAACCAATCAAATGGCTTTGTCTTCTCAACCCGGAAGACAGCTGGAGAGGTTCATGCTCCTGAATTCTTTAAAGGTTTAATCTACATATAAGGCACTTGCCTAAAAGAGGAGCCTCCTCGTGGTGTTGTGTGCTGTGTTTCTTTACCGTTCATAAGCATTACATAATTCATTACTCTGTGGATGTTGTAAAAGGTTTCTAGCTATGTTTTCCAGAAAAGAATCAGTAGAAGAATAAACTTATCATTTTAATTTGTTGTCGTTTGGAAGTTTTGTTTCCATAAAAAAAGAAATAAAGCAAAAACAAAAAATTTTCAAGAATAAAAACATTATTTTACTTCACTTGTCTTATTAAACATTTTTAGATGTGTCAAATCTGCCAAAGAGAGCACAGCCAATCACCATCGCGATGCATGACAGCCAATCGGCATCGCGATGCATTTAGACACCAGATGGACGGATGTAGAAGCCATCCAAAATCTTTCTTTAGATTCTTGAGCACGGGACTTTGCTTCCGAGGGCGCTCTGCTACAAAGTTTCTATACAAATGACTTCACTTTTATTGTATAATAATAATAATAATAATAATAATAATAATAATAATAATTACAATAACGACAATAATAATGATAATAATGATAATGATGATGATGATAATAATATTAATAATAATAATAATAATAACAACAATAATAACAGTAATGACAATAATGATAATAATAATATTAATAATGATAATGATAATAATAATAACAATAACAATAATATTAATAATAATAATAATAATGATAATAATAATAATAATAATAATAATGATAACAATAACAATTATGATAATAGGGATAATAATAATAATCACAATAATCACAATAATAATAATAATAATAATAATAATAATAATAATAATAATAATAATAATAATAATAGTGCTGGATTACTGATCCCAAGGTCGGGGGTTCAAGCCCCACCATCAACAGGATGTCACTGCTGTCCCCCCAGTGCAGCTAACTGGGTTATCAAAGGGAATGCAGGTTCAGAAAATGAATGAATGTATGAATGAACAATAATAATATTCTTTCATTTTCTGAACCGCTTAATCCTACTTAGGGTCGCGGGGAGCCCTCTCTCTGGGCGAGGGCAGAATACACCCTGGACAGCTCGCCAGGCCATCGCAGGGTTAATAATACTAATATTATTATTATTATTATTATTATAATAATAATAATAATAATAATAATAATAATAATATATATATATATTTTTTTTTTCTTTTTTTTGTTATAATTACAGTTGGAATTTTTTTTTAACTTGGGTGGCACAGTAGTGTAGTGGCTAGCAGGTCCTTCTCACAGCAAACAGGTCCTGACTTTGAGTCCTGGGCTTGGTGAGCGTGTTTCTGTGTGGAGTTTGCATGTTTTCTCTGTGCTTGCATGGGTTTTCTCCAGCTGGCTAATTGGCTGTTCCAAATTGCCCTTAGGTGTGAGTGTGAGTGTGAATGGTTGTGTGTGTGTGTTGACCCTGCGATGGACTGAACGCTGTTAAGACTATAGCCCTTCGCCCAGAGTCAGTTGAGATAGGCTCCAGCCTACCTGAGACCCTACTAGGATTAAGCAGTTCGGTAACTGAATAAATGTATTTTCTGAAGTATATTTGATACAGTGCCTTTCATAATTTTATTTATGTATTTTATGTATTTACCCCCTTGAACTTTTGTAACAGGATAAAAATTTATTTAACCAGGAGTATGTATCATGATTCTAGAAATAATAGGTCAAATCAATGAATTCTTAGGAAAATCAGTTTTAAAAGTGTGTACAACTTTGTTATTATGTACAAATATGTTTGCACAAGTAGTAGCTTCATTGAAGTGACAGTGTTGAATTAGTTTTCATCAGAGATCAAATAAGTTACTGAATGATGACCATCTGCCTGGCATTTAAGTGTTACATGATCACAAAATAAATACACCTGACCATCACAGGGCAACAGACAGACACACACACCCACACACACACAACTATTCACAGTCACACTCACACCTAGGGGCAATTTAGAACACCCAGTTAGCCTAAATTGCATGTCTTTAAAATTTAATACATTTTATCAAAAAAGTACATACAACTGGTTTTAAAAATAATATTTGTAAACTAATGTGTAAATATCCTAGCAAGGTGATTTGCCTGTAAGTCTCTTCTCTTATGTGTCATCATTTGCAATTTAAAGGTAGGCCTAATGCCAAATTCACCCAAATTTGGTCACCTATTAATTGAAAGCTAAATCAAACTGTACCATTATCATAGCAAACATCAGTCATGAAATAGTACAGCATTAAAATGTTGTCTCATGAATCAAAATATCAATACAGATTTTGTGGTAGTGTTAAATATTTAATAATTACTCTATAAATTAAAATCATATAAGCAAGCCTAATGTTCAGTGAGTACTACTGATAAACAATAGAGTCTAGGTAATAAATCACATTCTACACAAAATTTGGTGGAAGAAAGTGTCATAGTTTATCTTAAATTATAAAACAAACATCAGTTTTTCTTATGGAATGTTGATCTGCACCGAAGCCATAGACAACATAATGTATTGCCTTAACAACCCATTAGTCAATAAGTCATTATACACAGAGGAAAATCAGAATTTATAAAACAAAAAAAACATTGTAAATGTAATCAGCTTTTAAACAAACTTATTTTTCCACCACCTTTGAGGAAATATGAATTACAGTATTTTTACTGTACATCTAGTCCTTCATATAAAAATTAAGTATTTCATCTTAATCTTCACATAGATACTAAATACAGCAACTGAGAGGCAAATAAGTTCAAATGGTCTCAATATTAACAGAAACACTGTAGATCTACTACCACAAAAAAACCTAATGTTTAATTTGGCCTTGCTTTGATTTTATTCAAATTACCAGGCAAAAAAAAAAAAAAAAAAAACACTGACAAACTCAAACTTCATATATACCTTTCGCAGAGATTTCAAATGAATAATAACATTTTTCTAATTAAAATAAATCTTTACAGACTCCAGTTCATCTGACAGGATCAAGACTCTTGGACACATAGCAACATTCATTAACCTACCAAAAATCCTATTTTAAATTATTATTCTTGTTTTTAAATATTTGACAGTTTTTAGTATAAGGCTACAGTGGTTTTCAATGCATCTCTCGCCTTGCCTAGTGCTGAAAGTCCTGTCTACTGTCCTCCAATATGAAAGACTTTTGGTGTTTGCACATAGATTCCACATGAAGGAGACTGCCTTTCTAAAAGACACATTCAGCTGTCCACTTCAGCTGGAACAATTTCACAAAGCCAATAGCAGAAAGAATTAACACTAAAGAAACCCCAAAACTCCCAATATTGCATTTACATAGTTTGTAACATGTGATGAAGGTGCAGCCTACACAACTATTACACTTACTGTGTTTTTGGACTAGTAAGATATAGTAACCATTAAATTATTGTTGTTAGGCCTGACTTCCTTCCGGGGAATATAAAATATAAAAAAAAATTTAATAAAATGAGTGAAGGTAAATGATAAAAGACACTATTCCAACAAGCAAACTATAATAAAACATAATGAAATAATCACAAAAAAATCATATTTTAGAATAATATCATCAACACATTTATATTTACTTAAGTGATCAGATCATGGGAAAGTTTCAGTTTATATGAATCAGAAAAAAACATTTCTTTTAGCAGCTTTAATAGTGTAATAACTGTTTCTAGTAGAAATATTGCTACAATTTAAATCAAGTAGTAGTTTGTAAGTATTTATAAGTAGTTATATTTATCTGAGTTGATGGGTAGTGATGATAAACATTATATTGTTTCATATTCATTCCTATTGTAAACAATGCATTTCATAATTTCCAATGTTATATGTTTGTTGTTGGTGAATGATTTGAGGCTTTGGGTGCTAAGAAACTGAGTCAATTTACTAATAAACATTTATTTATATAATTTTTCTTTCATCCACCCATTATCTGTACCACTTACCTGTTATCACGGGGGACAGTGGAGCCAATCTCAGCAGACCTCAGGCAATTTGTGGGGACAAACATCCATTCACTCTCCCATTCACCCCGATGGCCAATTTAAAGTAGCCAGTTGACCTAATGTGCAGATCTTTGGACTGTGAGAAAAAAACAAAGACCTGTAATATATAATTAATATAAGAGTTAGTGAGTGAATTAGTTCTCTAACTTTTTTCATCCAGGTGGCCATTTTCTCCATCTGGTTACATATGTGAGATGTACATATAAATAAGCAAAAGAAAACAGATTAGACATATACACTTTCAACCCAATTAATTAGAAATCCTTCTACACTTGCTCATTCATGAAAATATCCAATAAGCCAATCATGTGGTAGCAATGCAATGCATAAAGTCATGTAGTTGGGAAAGTGCCACATGATTGGCTGTTTGGACCATTGCATAAATGAGCAGGGTTACAGGTGTTCCTATTGAAGTGGTCATAGGCTGTGCATCCAATGATGTGATATGTGCATAAGGGCTCATTTCAAAATAAATAATATGGCCTGTCTGTTGAGGTCATAAGTTCGCCCCAGTATAGACAGCCAGTACCTCGGAGGGAAAATCCAAAACAAAAAGGTTGCTCAAATGAGTTAGAAACATTCTTGGTTCATGTGTGTTAAACATGACTTGGGCACAAGTATTTCTGGATCAGCATAATGTTTTGCCTCGTATTCAGAGCTGGACTGTATCCCCACACTGCATGCATCTGGGATTCCATGTATTGTACAGTATGGCTGTCTGATGTATACAGTATTTATATATAGAAATGCTTTTTCGTGTGTAACTTGTTTAATGCATATGTGGGTAAATAAGAGAGCGATTAAGGTTTATGTCATCTCTCATCAGATGCTCAGTCCAGCTTGACTGTTGTTGGTATTTCTGCACTTGTGCAGCCTCCACCCAGCTCCTTAGGCCTGAGCATGGAATATGTTGACCCTGTGTCCTTTCTGACTCTGTTGTTTCTGTGGTTGTTAAGGGCTTGAGGGCGAGCAGGGATCTCCATTCTGTTCTGTGGCTTGTGCTTTTTGCAGCGCTGCCTGGATCCGGAAATGTGTCCGTGACTCCATTGAGTAGTTTTTATAGTTTTGCCTGTGGAGAAAAGCAGCGGTGCTCATGTTAGGAAGATGTAAGGACTATACAGTGTATGCCATGTCCTATATGGTTACTACATATTGGGAATGTCATAAGAATGTCATATCAGTGTGAGAGGATTGCTTTCCATTTAGGGGTGCATGTGGGAGCATTTAAATATGAAGCTTGCATGACAAACAAAGACCATGAATGCACAGCTCTGATACATGTGTGTCATTCGTAAATCCTTAGTAACTGCCTGTCATTGTTATTGAAATTAAGCTACTTTTTTATATTTAGGGACAAAGTACCAACTAATTAATTAGAAATTGATTCTAGCAGGTGCAATAAACCAAAATCAAAATGAAAACAAAAATATGATTCACAATTTATTCAGTCATAAATTAAATGTGTACTTTTGAGTGCAAAAGTTTGCACATCCTTAGTTTGTTTCATGGACATTCCATAAAAAGAGATTCAAAGTTCAAAAAATTCCTAAATGTAATATAAATAGTCTCTTAAAATATGCAGACCCCTTGTCTTTATAAGAACCACCAACCTCACACTGCTGAAGTGCATTCTGGTCCCCTGTAGCCCTACCACACATTCTTCTTGGCTTATACTATAGTTCTGAGAGGGGGGATTTCTTTCTTTTGGTTCTTTTTAAACTAGTTATATGGTTTTGATTATGTTTTGGATGGTTGTCTTGTTGTTGGAATTGCACACATTTTTTATAAGCATCCAATAATTTAAATTGTTAAATATCAGCATAAACTTTAAAACTCTCCTTTTTTTAATCCAAAAAATTTAGGGGACACAAGTTTTGCATTCAGTTATATGGATCTGAAATATATCTCACATATAACATATCTCTGTCTATATATGAACAAGTCTTACACAAGATAACCTCAATCAACCGAGAGTGCCAGACATGCTGTGGACTGATGTATGTCCTGTGGATTTATTGCTTACTTGGCCAGCTCCAGCAGTTTGATGGCTTCCTCTCTCCTGCCCTGCTCCAGACACAGCAGGCCGTGTTCCAACAGAGCATTTGGTACAAGGTAATGGTCAAACTTGATTTGTGTCTCACTGGGTGGAACAAAGACAGAGAACTCAATGTTCTAAACAGTAGCATTTGGTCGGAATAGCACACAAGGTCTTCATTAGCTATCATCTTTGCATTTCACAACCCTTAAACCCTGCACATTTATTTGAGACCAGTACAGCAGAAGTTTGTTTTGAGAGCATTTGTTTACATCTGCTCAGTAATAGGTAATGTCCCATACAAAATGATCCACCCAACAGACAGGTGTGGCAAACTGAAACACTGCCTGAACAGTATCATCAGTACACTGACACACCTTATGGTAGGGTCAATAAAACGCCCCAAATCCTTCAGATGTGTCACACAACACAATGCCACAGATGTTTGTTTAGCCATCACAAAGTCACTCAGATATTTATATTTGCTCATTTTTCCTCCTTCCAACACATCAAGGACTGGCTGTTGACTTTCTGCGTAATCCACCCGACTCCTTGGCAGGAGCCAAGTAACAAGATAAGTAATGTTATTCTATCCTAGGTCACTAGATATTAGCAATTCTGCGCTCTGATTGGCTAATCTACTCAGAGGATATCAGCTTATATATAGTGACTTTAACATCACCATAGCAAAATAAAAAACTGACATGGTTGTAATTTATTTTTTATTTTCAATAATTAGACTTTTTTTTTCACCAAAGGAGATTTTTCCAGAAACTGGAAGCTCTGAAATGCTATTGCTTTCTCTAGTTCCGCTAGCAAACCAGAAGTGCCCCTATAACAGCCATTTTTTCAGCCTTGATAAATTCCACAAAAAGCAACAAAATATAGAATTATTGTATTTGATCGTAAGAAGATATTTTATTTTTAAGAATAAGACCACAAAATGGGATTTTAATGGATTATAGGCTCTGTGCTAACCAGGTCGCCATGAAAGAATTTCATTTTTAAGAATGTGACAGTTTTCTCCTACCAAATTCGACTTTATCGGACTGCTAAAAGAACAGTTCTTCAGCTAACTAGCTAGCTCCATGGTAACCATCTAGCTTCATGATAACCGGCTCTCCATGATAGGAAACAAAATATGGAATTTATAATTTATAAGATTAGTCAGTGAATGCATTTTCTTTTTGTTTTAAGAATTTGACCAATTTTTTGTACAAACATGATTTTACAGTACAGGCCTTTTTGAATACAACAATAAGATGATAGAGTAAAGCAATATGATTAACAACCCACCTGGCTCTGCCTCACTCAGCTATCTAATCATATTCAACTCGAGAATGTTTCAAATGATATGGCTGATCATCTTCAAAACGGCAGGTCTTGTGGGCATGCAGTGGTAAGTTCATAAGAAGTACCACCACTGAACTGATAAGTGTCATGGGTGATGTGCATAGGGTATGAAGGCTAGTACATTTGGACTGATCCCACAGAATACTGTTGCATAAACTGCTGAAACTGTTAATGCTGGCTGTGACAGAAAGACATCATTGAACTGCAGCTTGCTGCAACCAATCAGGTAGTGATAATGTTAAGGCTGATCAGTGTATATATATTCATTCATTCATTCATTTTCTGAACCGCTTATTCCTAATTAGGGTTGCGGGGAGGCTGGTGCCCATTTCAGCCGACTCTGGGCAAGGGCAGGGTACACCCTGGACAGCTCGCCAGGCCATCGCAGCAGTGTATATATAATTTTTATATAATTATTTAGTTAAAAGGGTAGTTACTTTGCCTGACACTGTGTACACAATGCTCTTTAGTATGTGTGTTATGGAAGCAAAATAGGATTTTCCCAATCAAAACATGAGAAGGAATCTTGCCACACTATTTTTTTTCCAACTCTGACAACATAGCATTTGAACTTTTGAATTAGTCACAAATCCAGCCTCACAAGTAGAAACCAGACTGAACACTGGAATGCCTTTTCATGAGTTTTGCTCCGGTGAATACTGAGGAGGTTATTTGGTTTTGCTTTTTGGAGGAATTTTATTAATTGAATATGACAATAATGAGCAATGATCCTCTCCCCAACACTCGTTCTTCAGCTGGCAAATACATGTCCATGTTACTTGGAGGAGTCGCTTTGGAGGGAGAGCTATAGAAAGCGGGTAGGATTTTTTCGAATTCTGACGTAATATTGCAGGATTCTATATAATCACCAATGATGCCTTTAAAAGCTGCTCATATAGGATAGAATGACTTACTTGCAAAGGACAAGAGTGAAGTAGTGCTCAGCTTCTTCTGCAAAGCCAAGGTGCTTCAGACACAGACCCTTCAGCAAACTCAGCACACATTGGTCATCTATGGAGAACTCTGTCCCTGAAGAAGAACCCATAGGGTACAGTCAACAACAGCAATTTCTCATAAAAATGATATGACGTGTCTATGACAGCTATGACATAATCTGTGGTATTATTGGGTCATAAGAATGACCATACATCTTATTTAGGATCTACAAGCATTCAACATAATGTTAATGTAAATGTCACTAATGTGATACACATTACAGTCTGTACTGGTCTTGGTATGGAAGAAAATTGTGTTTTGCTAGCAAATGTCGAGTGGCTGATTATGTGGTCATGCACTTGGTTGAACTGAGTCAGTACTTGGATTCTGTTCAAGTTTCTGCTGAGCTTCATCCAGTGTCTTTAATATGCCCTCTGTCAAGTCTTTGTGCTTCCCAATCACTGTGTAGCCATTCCAGATATACATCATCTCCTGTAGGAAAAAAACCCCAGGTGCTTATAAGCAAAAAAGAAATAAATAAAAATAACACCACAGAAGCATGCAAGACTGCTGGTCCTGCTGTATAAGGCTGTTTCATCTGTAAACATTTCCATAGCATGGAATTACTTAACAATTTAATGGACACCTGCATGACAGACCATAGTTCCAAAAAGGTTTTACAATGTTAATGACAAAACTGAAGGTATAATTGTTTTCTTTAATTCATTTTCAGTTTACTCTTTATTTACAATTTAAACCATATTCAGTAATCTCAGTGTATCTAACCTGAAAGGTAACTGTGGTAGTTATACCTAAATACATAAACATATTAATAAGTGACAAAATAATAGGAAAAAGTTAGTTCTGGAATGCTTTAAAGGACCTTTTTACCTCCAGGAGATTAAGTTTTATCCTTGGCTTGTGAGTTTGTTTGTTAGTAGCATTACACAAAATGGTTTTGTGAGGATTTTAATGAAATTTCTACCAGAGGTGGGGCTTTGGACAAAGAAGACCGCATTCGATTTTTTTTTTTTTTTTTGAGTAATTCCATTAATTTACCACCTGTTTATATACAGTAGTAAAATAGATACCTTTATAAACACACAGCATGCAGTGCACAGATACTGACCAGTGGAGGTACAGACAGAGGGATGGGGTTGTCTACATTATAGCGGCGAGCCTTGCGGATGGCAAACTTCTCAGTGGGTAGAGACTTTCCTGCTATTTTTTGCTTTAGCCCAGGCACCTGCCTGCAGAAACACAATAACAATAGTGGACTCTGTATCAAACCAATGTGAACATACAAAGTCATTAGAACAAGCTGTTCCTTGTAACAACTTGACAGTAGGCAGCTGTTATGTTTATGTTCACTCTATTGTTTTTCATATTATTCAAACATGAAGCCATTCCCCACATGCTCGCTTACAGTCCACACACACACTGTGGTTTTCCATTACCTGAATAATGCCACTTCGCTCGCCCCAAATGGCTGACGTTCCTCTTTACTCAGCATGCTGAGGTAGGCAGCTTTCATATATGCATACATGGCCTGCAGGGGGGGAAAAGGGCTTGTGTTTGTGTGTGAAAAGAAACTGAAGCAAAATTACTGCTGCAATTCCAAACGTAACATGATCAGGACTTCATCATGAAGTTGTTTTCATGTTAACTACCACTGCTACTCTGTTCGCCTTTCGCTTTTTATTTGCATTGAACCGAATTTCATAATAAAATCTCAAATGCAATGATTTAAACAAACAAAAATAAAACAATTCTATTGCACTAAAGCTCTAATAAATCAGAGTTGAGCTATCACCTTGGACCATGCATTCTCTTTGCTGAGCAGGTCTGCGTAGAAGTAGGCCATCTTCCAGTTTCGTTTATAAGTGAAACACCACATCAGCTCCCAGTAGCACATGTGATGAAACTGCTTCCAGTCCTGCTGGGCCTCACAGCACTCCTCAAAGTGTTTAATAGCCTGAAACACACCCACAAGCACACACAGACACACAGTCACAACATGTATACCTGCATGAATAAAGTGCATGGTTTTCAAGGACAGACAGATTATAGATTAGATAAGATTAGACTCACAGCATCTAGATTGCCTTTGATTTCTTCTATTCGACCAGCGAAGAACAAGAAGATAGATCCCTGTGCACAGAGGCAGACAAATGTACACATTGATAAAATTCAGGACATAATGTGATTAGCACAGAATTTTAGGTGGCAAGCCAGCTTTAAAAATGATACCCAGTGTGTGTTTTAGATACTACACGAGGAGAGAATGTCACTGGAATGTTGGGTAGAATATCTGATGAAATATGTCTATAAAAATTCATATAAGTAGCTGAAGCTGTAATGCGTGTTGAAATAAAACATGTCGGAACATGCATTACAGCTACAGCCTCTTGTATGAATTTTTATAGATATATTTTATCAGATATTCTACCGAACATTTCAGTGACATTCTCTGCTCGGATGGTATCTAAAACACAGAGCTGGCACCCATCTCAGCCAACTCTTGGTGCTCACTAGACCGTTTCAGGGCCAAAACACACAACCTCTAACACCCACATTACCACCTTGGGCACTTTGGAATAGCCCAATGTGCATTGGTTTTGTGTCTTTGGACTGTGGGAGGAAACCGGAGTACCTGGAGGAAACCCATGCAAGCACGGGGAGAACATGCGAACCCCACACAAAAACTCCCAAAACCGGGACTTGAACCCAGGACCTTCCTGTTGTGAGGAAAGTATGACATTTCTTGACTGTGTAAAGTCTGGGACTGGAATATAGAGGAATTAGAAACTGTACTGTTTCCGGGCAATGATCTCTCTCTCTCTCTCTCTCTCTCTCTCTCTCACACACACACACACACACACACACACACATAATGTTCTTTAATGGGAAAAACTTCATAAAAATCTTTGTGAAGACCAAACCAGCACGAACCAACAGGTTCTAAAAATAGTATTAAGGAAAAAGTTCTGCTAAAATGTCCTACTCAGAATATAAGCGTATGAGTAATGACTGGAGGTTTTTGGATTTCACCTAAGATGAATCAGCAAACAAGATCCAATACACAGACCTTCTAATATTCATTCTGTGAAACCCCACGTTCTGGATTTCTCTTTAACACAAAACATAACATGAATAATAAAACCTGTAAAGCCTATCCGGAGATACAGATCAGCTGTGTTAAACTGGGGGAAAGACACAAACCAAACAGCAATACCGCAAAAATTGAACTCTTACAAATGAAACAATGAAGCATGGAATTATCATTCTCCCAAAGAATTTTCTTTACAATCTTTTCATTCACGCACTCACTCATTTGCCAAACTGCTTAATCCTATTAACTAGGCTATAGCGTGGAGGCTGAATTGCCAACTCTGAGTGAAGGTACCCTGACCAGCTCACCAGTCCATCATAGGACCAAAACCCACTACCATTCACACTCATACTCACACTCAGGGGCAATTTATAACAGCCAGTGAGCCTAATGTGCATGTCTTTGGACTGTGGGAGGAAACCGGAGTACCCAGAGGAAACTCAAGCATACATGGGTAGGACATCCAAACTCCACAGAGAAACGCCCTCACCAAACCCGGGACTCAAACCCAGGACCTTCTTGCTGTGAGGTGAATGTGCTAGCCACTACACCACCTGATGCCACATGATGCCTTCTTTATAATCTAATATTAGTATTTGGTACTGAGTGTACCCACTGACTGCACAATCCTCGCAGATATTCTGGCCCGTGGATGTAATCTAGCAGAATAAGGAGTTCTTTGATGTGTGTTTCTGAAAAGATTTCATATAAAACCTTTTTAAAGGCTGGCCTCTAAGAATACAAAGAACCATTCTGCAAAATTCTCAAGGAGGAATGAACTGTCCTACAGAAATAAATATTTATACACAATATATTAAGCATGAAGTGAAATTCTTCATGTCCTTAGGGATGCATATTTTAAGCTACACGTTTTAATATGTTGTACATCATCTTTGCATTGCTTATATTCCTGATAAATTTTAGTTCAGCTATGCTACATATAGCCAGTTTAACATACCTTAGGATACTGTTTAAGGTACGGCTGCAGCAGTTTCTCTGCGTCCTCAACGTCTCCTTCTCCGGTCCCTGAATTATTGCCACAAAAACACTTTCTGTTTCTAAACTGGTTTACATACAGATCATACAGTATAAATAAGGATCCAGCACACTTATCTCACTCAAGTGTCTGTATGTTTTTCATTTATTTCAGAATTATTTTGTTTGCGTGTGCATGCATGCATGCGTGTGTGTGTGTGTGTGTGTGTGTGTGTGTGTGTTTCCAAAACATTGCACCTGCTTTTTATGAGTTTCTCTCACCTAGTATGAAGCTCATAAAGGTGTGATAGCAAAGCAACAGCATGTTACAGAGGAAAGACCTAAATGTGCGTTCAGCAGAACCTTCCTGGAGCTGCTGCAGTCCAAACTCCTATAACACACACACACACACACACACACACACACACACATGCAGTTAACACAGTGAATACAAACTGTACACACGCACACAGAACATATTTCTGGATGAGATATAGGATAAATCCCACAGAATGGGAAGTTCACCTTATTACCCGAGAAACCCACAAACTCCAGCATCCTCAGGGTCCTCGTGGGCAACAGGGAAAGCATCTGCCAAAAAAAAGTACACGTCAAATTCATAGCTACTGTTTTCTTTAGCCAAACTGTTTACTGTTTCCAACAGCTGCACTCACCAGATTAAACGCTCCCACTCCAAGTTTCACTCCTCCCTCAAAGTGGCCATGACTTTGACCGTGAATATAATTAGAGGATTTCAGCAATGTATGAAGCTCCCTGAAAGCACAGAGGACCCACTGAAGAAAAGATCTTTGGTGTTCAAGTGTATAGAATAAACATCATTACAATTAGCCGATGGACTTTAACAGAGAAGAAAGAGCAACACTGCATACTTGTATATTTGATAGCTGTTCCTCACTTTAATTCCTCCTTTAATGAAACTGATCATATTTTCATCCTGCATACACAGATAAAAACATATTATCATTTATCAAATACAGGAAACCATGAAACAGGTTGGAAATATATTTGTATAATAATAATTCATTGGAGATGAGGTGGATATTGCTGAATAGTCCTTGAGACTAATCTAAAACCGTTATGGCACATTTTGAAACCCATCCAAGGTTGAAAAACTTACCTTAAAAACCATGAAGGCCATATCACAATCACTTCCTTTCTGTTTTTTTGTGACAGCACTTTGTTTAATTTTTAGGACTTCAGGATAAGATGTGATCTGATTCAAGATCATAAGGAAGATGAACCATTCTTGCACGCCTTGACGTTATCCACAACTATCATAATATGACCTTGACTCATTTTTTCATTTTTTCGAGGTTAGATCACTGTGGATCTCAGCCCTCCAATTGTCTGCCATTTTGATTTAAGCATCAGCCCAAGTTTGCGAGGTGGATAATGTCCATTATCCCAAGATAATGATAGTGCCAAACAGCTTAATCCTACTTGGGTCTCGAGAAAGCTGGATCCTATCCCAGCTGACACTGGGCGAAGGCACGGTACACCCTGAACAGCTCACCAGACCATACACATACACAAGCAACACATACCGGGCCAACACATACACAGCCATTCAATTTGGAACAGCTAATTAGCCTAATGGGCATGTCTTTGGACTGTGAGAGGAAACCGGAGTACCTGGAGGAAACTCATGCCAGCACGGGGAGAACATTCAGACTCGACACAGAATACCCCAACCACCCGAGCCCAGTACTCAAACCCAGGACCTTCTTGCTGTGAGGTGGACATGCCTACCATTACTCCACTGTGCTGCTGTTCTCGTTTAGTATATATTCATTCATTCATCCATTCATTTTCTAAGCCGCTTAATCCTAATTAGGGTTACGGGGAGGCTGGTGCCCATCTCAGCCAACTCTGGCTGAGGGCGGGGTACATCCTGGACAGCTCGTCAGGCCATTGCAGGGCAACACACATATCATTCACACTCATACTCACATCTAGGAGTGATTTGGAACAGCTAATTAGGAAACTGCCAATTGAGGAAACTGGAGTACCTGGAGGAAACCCACGCAAACGCAGGGAGAACACAAACTCCACACAGAAACGGTCGAGCCCCGGAATCTAACCCAGGCCTTCTTGCTGTGAGGCGGACATGCTAACCATGTTTAGTATATACTAAATTTAAATATTTTTAATGTGCTGCTCTTGTGCTTCATAATTTTGGGCATTGCTACATTAGCCAGTGAAACAGTCAACTCAGATTTTATTGTTTTATATAAGCAATATATTATTTTATGTATAGGCAACTCATTTAGGGTGGATTTTCCCATCAAAGCATCGTTTCAAGTGCAGAGGCTCACCTGTAAAAAGGTCAGTGCTGCCCTCTGGAGGAGACACTCAGCATAACATACTTCAGCATGCAGCTCCTCTGAAAAATCAACAGTCAGAATTACAGCAGGTGTGTGTTAACACAAACACTGAAAAAAAAAAAACAATAAACCTTTTAAAATAAGTAAAACCCTCCAGCAACAGAAATGATTTGCTTGACTGTTTGCATTTAAATAATTATTAATTACCTCCAACAAGTGGGGAGGTTATGAGATTGTTCCTGTGTGTGTGTGTGTGTGTGTGTGTGTGCAAGCATGATAACTTGAAAATGAATGGGTGGATTTCCATAACATTTTAATCGCATGTGGGCCTTGAGTCAATGAAGAACTGAATCAAATTTTGGGCATGCTCCGCAAATCCGGGGGGGTTTTGAATGATTTTTTACATGACGTAAGTTAGACATATTTTACACTATAACTTCACCAATACATAACTGATTAATGAAAATAAAGCCTGGATTGCAAGTTTAGGGACTGCATTACCTTGGTGGAGGTCTGCACTCTCTGATTGCATTTCTAGTATAAGTATGTGATGGATAAGGTCAACTTACCTAGAGGGGTCAATATGAGTGTGATGAGTGTCTGTTTCTGTTTGTTAGCTCTGTAAAAGTTTGGTGACCTGCCTAGGGTGTATCCTGCTTCCTGCCCAGTGTTAGCTGGGATCGGCCCCAGGTCACCCGTGGCTCATGATGGATAAGTGGTATAGAAAATGGACGGATGGATAAACAATACATCAGTATATAACTGGTGTAACTGCATCTACCAGTTCTCTGGTATGAATGTACAAGCTGCATGTGTAGACTATAAACACTTACCTTCTGTATAGTTTTTGCTATTGAATGAGGACTTCTTACGATACCTGGAATGACACAGATTATCTCATTACACCAGAATGGAAAGAAGTTTTATTATTAGAGGTGGTTATTTAAACTTTAGCTAAACTAGTTTAACCTTACATTAGCATATAGTGTATTTTAATATATGGAGCCAAAAATTAAGCAAATACTGTATGTTCGATTAACTGGATTGTCGTTTCAGTTATATAGAGAAAAAATGCTGGCAAAATTTCACCACTATGGGCTCTACACTACTTTTTAAACCACTGTGCATGTAGCATTTATAGCTCACAAACAAGCTATAATAGTAACCTAATTCATTTCATGTCATTTTCTAAACCGCTTTATTCTTTATCAGAGACACAGGGAGGCTGGAGCCCATCCGAAGAAGGGTACACCCTGAACAGCTCGTAGACCAATATAGATATACAGCCATTCACACTCACACTTAGCGGCAGTCGAGAGTGCCCATTTAAGCCTAATGTGTATGCCTTTGGAATGTGGGAGAAAACCAGAGTACCCAGAGGAAACCCACACAAGCACAGTGAGAACATACTCCACAGTATTAACCGATACACCATCGTGCTGTTTTTAGAAGACATTCTAATATTCTAATCTCTCTAAAATAACTAAGGAACCTTGAGCTGTTTTTACCCTTTTTGAACCTCGTATTACTCAAAATATAGTTTATCTGACATTTTGAAGTCATCCTCTGACATTCTGTGTGAAATCAGTCCCAATTTTTAACATGAATAGTTAAGATATATTTAATATTAAAAATCTAATACTTGTTCTAGTAGGCAGAGTTAATAACACTTAGGTGTACAGCCATGACACAGGTCTGACATACAAAATTCTTTTAAGCTTTAAGAAATGAATACTCATGAACAAAGTGGAAATTTCCAGGCAATTGGTTTCAGAATAAACCTTCCAACTGACAGTGTGTATTAGAGTTTATTAGGATAATTTAGAGGCAGGAGCCAATCTCAGTCGACACTGAGCGAAGACGGGGTTTGCCAAGACCATCGCAGGTTCACCGCTCATACTACCGTTCACACTCGGTTCACACCTACACTATATTTTTCTTGAATATAGTTTGTATCCTCTCAAATCAAGTTAAATTATTTGCCAGTGCAGTAAGATATTTACACTTAGAAAGATTCTTAAAACAATATTCTGACCAAGTGGTGTTTTTCTTCCTTTTCTTTCTTTCTTTCTTTATTTGTTTAGTCTATTTTTAAAAAATATATATTTATTTATTACAAATTTAACAATTTTTGACTGGAGATAAGATTTTTAAATCTTCATTAGACAGCAATTTTTTTGCAGTATAGGGGCAATCAGAAATATATATACTAATGTACTTGTCTTTGGACTGTGGAAGAAAACCCATGTAAGCACTGGGAGAACATGTAAAACTTCACACAGATTTTAGGGACATTCTAAGTACTAAGTAGATGTATCTCTTAAAAAAAACTTCGATATTGCACAATTTCACGCACGCACACACACACACACACACACACACACACACACACACACACACACACACAAGCAGCTACTGTACCAGTTGTTTCAGAAGTCTCAACAACCCCTTTAATTTGAAGAAACTCTCTTGAAACCCAACACCACAGCATTCTGGGATTATATCACTAACTCCAGTTTCTAATTCCTCTTCTGATGTTGTTTAGGCTTCATGCACACATGCATGCAGTGTCTGTCCTTTATGTGTAAACCTTACAGTAATTTGCTGAAAGAGAGAATGTGTTTACCGCTGACAAACAGCCTGAGCATCTTTCATGGTGTTTCCAGCTGACAAGATGTCGTCAGGGTCAAAGGTCATCATTGCTTGCATTTCCAGAATGGTGGCATAGGTGAGTGCATGATACATGCTCTCCTTCGTCCTGTCAGAGCACACACACACACACACATTGATCTATTCATAGCATGATAACAATTAGAGATGACTCAGCGCATGAAAATACACTTGAAACAACACAGTGAATAGTCAGACACAATGACTGAACACAGATGGACTTAAGGAACATAAGATCTAAGTAGAGAACATCTGTTCAAAAACATATATACAGTACCTAGTAATATAACACACACAGGGTAACACAATGATTTAAAAAGATCATGGTCTTTATTACAGAGTGATAAATTAATACATTATCCTAAAAATCCTACAAACTGCCTATATGTGGCGCTCATAGGAAGAGCTACTTCACCATCATTACTAAGCTGTCCATAAGTGCTGGTTCAGTTATATAGGAAACAGGCCAGTGTGAATTAGAGAGAATGTGACACTGCAGGTCCAAAATGCTCAGCAGCAGCAGGATTACTGGCTAAGCCAGTTTAACCCAGTTTCTTTTTCTGAAACAAAGATGGAATAATACTGGTGGGGTCAACACACAAAGGAATGCTGAATGTCTGCATGGTTCACATTTCACTCCTATTCACTAAATCTCTTATACACACTGTTAGAGATTAATGTAGCCTGTAGAGGATGCCTTTGGAATATACACTCAGCTGTAGGTACAACAAATTGAAACAAGTCATAGTTTTTCTTACTGCACCAAAGGCCAAAAGGTTTCCTAAATAAATAAATAGATAAACACATAAATAGATAAATAAATAAATAAATAGATAGATAGATAAACAGATAAATGGATAAATGGATTTATAGATGAATAGATAAATAAATAAATAAATAAAACCCAGAATTTCATAATGATATACATTGTATCTTTATATTTTAACAAACAAACAAACAAACAAACAAGTAAGCAAACAAACAAATAAATATTCAGTGTATCCAAGGAAATGTAGTAATATCAGTCACATAATGACTGGTGGAGCAAACACACACATTCACTGACCTATCACGTCTTATGCACACATGTATCACGTACTCAGGCACACATACTCTGTCTAATCTGAAGATAAAGTTGAAGGATGAAAAAAGCAAGCAAAAAAGAATCTTGTGTGGGTTTATACCAAGAAATTTTTTTTTTCTTGTCAGTATTTGTGGTGGCTGGCTATACCACCAATATATGCTGTATAATATGACTGGCAACATGACAGACCAACTGGCATATATAATGTCAGATCCTTGTTGTTGTATTATAAGGCTTAATGTTATGTTACATTACCTGAATGACGTGTTTACGCTAATACTACTAATAACATTACTACTGTCATTACTTAGTTACTATGTCATTAGTGGACAAATTTGAATTTAAAAACTTACCTCTTCCGAGTCTTCGGACACACACATGCTCTGTCTAACTTGAAGACAAAGTTAAACTTCTAATTAGATCCCAGCGTTAGACCTATTGGAAAGTTCCTGTCTATGTAAATGTAATGACTATCGTAATATTACTGTACAATTTCCGTAAGCTCTCAAATGTAAGGTGATAACTTACTAGAACTGAGCGCGCACTCACGGACTGCGGACAGACAAACACACACACAATTTCCTAAGGAACGAAAATCAGCACGTTATAGAAATCTCAGTGTTGCTCACGCAAAAAGTAATGAAAGACACATACGGAAGCGTATTGCATTCACTTGAAAAAAAAATGCCTCTGTACCTGAATTACCAAAATCATTTTTCATGAAAGAACTGCTGTTACTTTACTGGGTTGCCGCAACATCTGGAGAAGCTCTCAGGAAGTACACTACGATTTGAAGTATCTCATTAATTCAGAAAAACAGGGCTGAAATTCTTTTTATCACGAAATATTATCTCATTGGATGGCACAGTGGCGTAGTGGTTATAATGTCCGCCTCACAGCAAGAAGGTCCTGGGTTCAAGTTCTGGGCTTGGCTTGTGCATTTCTGTGTGGGGCTTGCGTGCTCTCTCCATGCTTGTGTGGTTTTCCTCCGGGAACTCCAATTTCCTCCCACAGTCCAAAGACATGTACATTAATCTAATTGGCTGTTCCGAGCAATGGATTGGCAAGCTGTTCAGGGAGTATCCCGCCTACACCAGGAATCAGCAGATGGGCTTGAGCCTCCCTGCAACCTAATAAAAGATTAAGCGGTGTGGAAAAATGAATGAAGGAATTATCTCGTTAATTCAGTAAAATGTTTGTCTCAAGTGAATGCAATACGCTTCCAGAGAAAAATGAATCATGATGTTAAAACAATTTATGTATTTCGTTACACAGTATTTCCCATTGTTATAGCAAGCCATAACATTTACTTTATTGTTGTGTATTTTTGCCCATGTCAAATATTATTAAATTACAGAAGCGATCAAAAGATTTTTTCACTTTCTTTTTTAAAAAACTCACAAAGATGAAATTCTACATTAATTCCATTAGTGCTGCTCAATACAGAAACAGTGAAATTGAGAATTAGTGCATGAATTGTTGTCGTTGTTGCCTTGCTAACGATCATACATATGAAAAAGTGCTTGCCTGAACTCCTGACCAGTGTGTCATCATATTTATTCTTGCCCAATTCAAATCATATGACCTACAAAAGAGGACTCAGACTACCAGAGAGCTGTGTGATGGTGTGACCCTTTCTCTCTCTCTCTCTCTCTCTCTCTCTCTCTCTCTCTCACACACACACACACACACACACACACACACAATATTATGTTTAGCACAAAGCAGATCTGCCAGAGTCTGTTAGACTAAAAAGGTTAATAAGAGGGCCATACACTGTTATTTTGCATGTTGCGTTTTTTATTATTACTATTATTTATTAGGCGGCATGGTGGCCCATTGGTTAGCATGGCCACCTAACAGCAAGAAGGTCTGGGTTCGATTTACAGGCTTGGGTGTTTCTATGTGGAGTTTGCATGTTCTCTACATGCCTGCGTGGGTTTCCTCCGGGTACTTTGGTTTCCTCCCACAGTCCAAAAACATGCACAGTAGGCTAATTGGCTGTTCCAAATTGCCCCTAGGTGTGAGTGTGAATGGTTGTCTGTGTGTTGGCCCTGTGTTGGCCTAGCGAGCTGTCCAGGGTGTACCATGCCTTCGCCCAGAGTCAGCTGAGATGGGCGCCAGCCTCCCTGCCACCCTAATTAGGATTAAGCGGTTTAGAAAATGAATGAATGAATGACTATTATTTATTAGCTTTGTTACCTTTAAAGCGTTTCAACACGTTTTTTGATGTTAATAATTATCTACTTTGACCTCATTTTAAAATCTGAAGTTGAAAAACAACAACAACGACAAAAATCAGGAATCTGAGGCTACAGTGGCAAGAGGTTCACCAAAACTGTGTAGTTTGGGGTAGAAGACTGGAAAAACATGCTTCCTATTTTCATCTGTCGAGTTGTAAAGATCCTGTGCTCACTATGGTGGTCAGCATGTCTGCTTCATAGCAAGAAGGTTCTGGGTTTGAGTCTCGGGCTCAGCTCAGGCATTTCTGTGTGGAGTTTGCATGTTCTCCCCGGGCTTGTGTGGGTTTCCTTCAGGTACTCCAGTTTCCTCCCACAGTCCAAAGACATGCACATAAGGCTAATTGCCTGTTCCAAATTGCACCCAAGTGTGAGTGTGAATGGTTGTGTGTGTTGGTCCTATGATGGACTGGTGAGCTGTTCAGGGTGTTCCCCACCTTCTCCTGGAGTTGGCTGAGATAGGCTCCATCCTCCTTGCGACTTTAGTAAATTAACAATTTAATATGGTCACTGCAACCTCGCATTTCTGTTCTCGACAGAAGTGGAACTACACAAGGTTTTCTGCTGTTATAGCTGATCTGCCTCGAGGTTTCATGAGTTCTGAGATGTTTTTCTGCTCAGTACAGGTGTAAAGAGTGTCTATCTGACTTAGCACTGGTTTACTAGCTTAAACCAGTCTGATTACTCTGACTTTTCTATTCAACAAGGCGTTTCCACTAACAGAACTGCTGCTTGCTGGATACTCCTGCTTTTCACGCAGTGTTGTTTAAACTATACTGGTTGTTGTGTGTGAAAAATCCCAGGTGATAAACAGTTTCTGAAACATTAAACCAGCAGACCTGGCATCAACATCCATACATTTTTATTCAAAAACCTTCAATGATGTTCACACACTTTTGACTGTGTATATCATAGAGCGAGCAGGAGTCTTTTTTAAAGCTTATAAGTAATACTACTGACACATGGATGAATGATTAAATGGAATTGTATCCTCACAAATTCAAGTAAATCAACAGACACATCTATTTATCATCTATTAAATGTTGGCTGGAATGGGGAAGAGCTTATTTGGGATCGACTGAAACAAGGTTAGTATGTAATCATAAGAACTGCACCTTCCTTGTCTTTGCAAGTTAGGACAGAGCTAGCCAACAAATTCACAACACTTTGATCTGAGTATGTTCCCAAATAAATTCTTTCACACCGCAGAGTAGATGTAATGCACTTTCTATAGTAACTAACATCACTCACTCACTCACTCACTCACTCACTCATTCCTTCATTTGCTGAACCACTTAATCATTCAGACCATCCTCTTGGACAGTGCAATATTGCTCCTTTTAGTGCAATACTCATGTTTGGGGCAGGTCTCTAACATCATATAACATAATGTCACCATGCACCTTATGGTAAAAAGCTCTACCTCTTACCCTGTACATATCATGCTCCCTTTTGGTATATCATGCACCTATATGTTTGTATATGTGTGAATATATGAATGTCTGTATGTGTACAGGAATATACACTCACCGGCCACTTTATTAGGTACACCATGCTAGTAACGGGTTGGACCCCCTTTTGCCTTCAGAACTGCC